>PVIA01008835.1:0-67349 GCA_004024845.1 Tonatia bakeri | reverse complement strand
TCTGAGACAAAGAAATATGGCCTGAATGAAAGAACAGATCAAAACTCCATAAAAAGAACTAAGCAACAAGGAGATCGCCAACTTATCAGACACAGAGTTAAAAACACTAGTAACCAGGATGCTTGCAGAAATGATTGAGTACAGTAGCAAAATAAAGGAAGAAGTGAAGGCTGTTCAAAGTGAAATAAAAAGAAAGAAACCATTTATATTACCAACAACATGTATAAATCTTATAGACGTAATGTTGAACATAAGAAGCCAGACATAAAAGAATATATATTGTGTGGATATGTATATGTTCCACTTATATGTTTAGGAAAAAGGAAAGCTAATATACAATGCTAGAAGTTTGATTAGAGAGATACTGTCTAGGAGGAGCACAAAAGTTCCATTTGGGATATAGAAAATATTCTGTATCTTGATCTGGGTGGTAGTTATACCTTTTAGAAAGGTGACTAGTTTTATAAAATTTCATGAAGCTATACATTTTATATTTGTTCAAGCCACTCTACACATGTTCTTTACCACTAAATAATAAGTTATATTATGCTTCCTTTAATAAAAATTTTGCAGTTATGATTATCTGCACATTTCAAATAAAAATGTTACATAATTTTTGTAAGCAAAGATACAGGGGTGTGCAAAAGGTTTACAATTGTGATTACATGAAACACATTTTATTCTTGTCTTATTATTTATTATTATAGTATTTATTTTTATTACAACTATAACCTACTTTTGCCCACCCCTGTATCTTTAAAAATTATGTCAGTTTTATTTGTAAATGTGCTCATTCCACTATGCTAAAATTCTGTAAGTTTTTTTTTTCTGTCTCAGCTTTATTTTTAGGCTATCACCATATCTACCACTTGTAACCTTGTTTCTTGTATATTCTTCTCCCACCATTCTGTGCTGCATTAATAACAACAAATAACTAGATTGGAAATGTATATATAAGGAATAAATTTAAAAACTTATGACAGTGGGCTCCTTGTTATGCCAGGAACAAGGCAGCATTTTATTTCTCCCAAAAGGGGGCATGTGACAAGAATACAAGAGTTAGCTGGAAAGGATTTATATTGGCCAAATCTGGGATGATTGGAGCAAAAAAGCAATTAAGTTCCCTAATAAATTATAAACAATGAGTAATAGGTGTTTGTGAATTTCAGAATAAATAATAAATGCATAAAGCTGATAAGAAGTGGATAAATATGTAACTAAGTACGTGTAGGAGAGGGACAGACTCTTGCCTACAGTAGAATACCTAGGGCTGATCAGTCAGTGCAGAAGCATCCTGGAGTTACGAAATCATTGCTTTGCATTCAACTTGGTTAAAATCGAGCAAGAATCAACAATGGATCCTAACTCTAGGGGGATATTTTGATGATAAGGATAATTCCATGATGTTAAAATTCAGCTTTGGGATATTTTAGGTTAGAATGAATAACCTAAGTCAAAATATGAAGGAAAAAATCATGAGACAACATCAAAGGTAGGAATGGTTTATTAAACCAAGGAAGGAGAAACTATATATATTTAAAATGCCAGTGTTCTAGAAGACAAATTAAGCCCATTGAAATTTACAGATAAAAGAAAGAAAAAGATATCTGACCCTAGATGAGACTCTGTACTGAACCCTGATTTTAGATTGAACTGACCTTAGGCTGGATCCTGTCCTACAAGGGAAAAGTACTGTAAATGACCTTGTAGGATTAACTGACAAAATTGAAATTCGAAGAACACATTAAAGTGTCAATGTTACCCTGGCCGGTATGGCTCAGTGGACTGAGTGCTGGCCTGCAAACCAATGGGTTGCCAGTTTGATGCCCAGTCAGGGCACATGCCTGGGTTCTGGGCCAGGTCCCCAGTAGGAGTGCTCAAGAGGCAACCACACATTAATGTTTCTCTCCCTCTCTTTCTCCTTACCTTCTTCTCTCTAAAAAATTAATAAATAAAATCTTAAAAAAAGATAAAGTGTCAATGTTAAATTTATTGCAGTTGATAACTGTGCTGTGGTTATGGAAAATACTAACCTATCCTTATTCTTATGAAATGCCTGGTAAAATATTTTGGATAAAGAGCCAGTTTCAAAAACAAACAAACAACAAAAAAAATCTAAAACAAAAACACACACACAAAAAAACTATAATAAAAAAATTAGGGGCTTCCAGCTAAGATGGAGGTATAGGTAGCTATACTTCACTTCCTTGAACAACCAAAAGAAGGATAACAATCAATTTAAAAACAAAAACCAAGAACTTCCAGAAAATTGAACTGTATAAAAGTCTGACAACCAAGGAGTAAAAAGAGAAACATTGGACACATGACAGGGTGGCGACTGAACCGGGATTTCCCATATTTGGGTGCAGATAATCCAGGAGGAACAACTGAGAGCAAGACAGACCACGCAACCAAGGGTTCCAGTGTGGGAAACTGAAGCCTCAAAACCTCTCGCTATAAAAACCTGTGGTAGTTGTGGTTCTGGCAGTGGGTGAAAGTCCCAGTCTCACAGAAGAGTACATTAGAGGGGCCCATGGGATCCTAAAACATGCAAAAGCCCGCCCACCTGGGAACCAGCTTCAGGGAAGCACCTGAAAGTACATAATCCACTTGTGGGAAGTGGGGAAAGTGACTGAAAGCAGGGTAAGAGCTGAGCAAGTGGCACTGTTCCCTCTCTAACCCCCCCTCCCCCCGCCACATATAGTGCCGTAACACAACAAATGGTGAGGAGATCACCAACCTATCAGACGCAGGGTTAAAAAAACTGGTGACCAGGATGCTCACAGAAATGATTGAGTACAGTTGAAAAATAAAGGAAGAAGCAAAGGCTGTTCAAAGTGAAATAAAGAAAAATGTACAAGGAAGCAACCATGAAGGGAAGGAAACCTGGACTCAAATCAATGCTTTGGAAGAAAAGGAAGAAATAAACATTCAACTGGAACAGAATGAAGAAGCAAGAATTCCAAAAAATGAGGAGAGGCTTAGGAACCTCCGGGACAACTTTAAACATCCCAACATCTGAATCATAGGAGTACCAGAAAGAGAAGTGGAAGAGCAAGAAATTTAAAAACTTATTTGAAAAATGAATGATGGAAAACTTCCCTAATCTGGTGAAGGAAATAAACATGCAAGCTCAGGAAGCTCAGAGAGTCCCAAAGAAGTTGGACCCAAGGAAGAACAAACAAGATACATCATAATTAAATTGCACAAGATTAAAGATACAGAGATAATCTTAAAAACATCAAGAGAACAGGAAAGTGTTACTTATAAAGGAGTTCCCTTAAGACTATCAGCCGATTTCTCAAAAGAGACCTTGCAGGCAAGAGGGGGCCAGAAAGAAGTATTCAAAGCCATGAAAGGCAAGAACTTATATCAAAGACTGCTCTATACAGCAAAGCTATCATTTAAAATAGAAGGGCAGATAAAGTGCTTCCCAGATAAGATCAAATTAAAGGAGTTCATCATCACCAAGCCCTTATTATATGAAATGTTAAAGGGGCTTATCTAAGAGAAAGAAGAATATCAAAACTAGGAACAGTAAAATGACAACAAACTCACAACTATTAACAACTGAACCTAAACAAACAAACAAGCAAGCAAAGACAAAATAAGCAAACAACTAGGACAGAAATTGAATCACAGAAATGGAGGTGACGTACAGGATTATCAGCAGGGAGAGAGAGGGGGAGAATGGGGGGAAAGGTATAAGGAATAAGAAACAAATGGTAGTTACAAAATAGACGGGGAGGTTAAGAATTGTATAGGAAATATAGAAGAACTTATATGTATGACCCATGAACATGAACTAAGGGTGGAAATGCTGGAAGGAGTAGGGTACAGAGTCACAGAGATTAAGAATGTTGGCTGTACAGATAAATTAATTATGTATGTCACTGTTTTGCATATCTGAGTTAAAAATATAAGAACCTTTATACCTCACAATTAAACCTAGTAAGATGTCATTAATTACAGTGATTGTTTGAAAATCATTCGTGTAGAAAATACAAAATGTAAATGATAAGGATGACTATTAAGTACAATATCAATCCAATAAAATTGTAGTGGTAGTTTGCATATCTAAAATAGGTTTAATGAAAATATACCAAAGAGGCTTTGAACATTTTATTGCAACTAAATTTAGTGTGTAGCCACTACAACATTTTTCTTTTCTATACATATGCCTATTTTGCTAGAGAACCAAGACTCTGAGGAATTGTTATTGGTACATCTTAGTGCTCTCTACCTACACTTGTCATTAAAGGAGCTGTCTACTGTATACATTTCTGATATTAATTCCTTCTCCTATGTTACTAATTGCATGGGGTCAACAAAGGGCAGGGGATGACTGTCTTGATTTTACCATTGTCCCATGGTATTTTAGCTCCACAGCCTCCCTACTGGCTTAATTTAGATTTTTCGTGTGCACCTGCAGGGGTGCACCATTCACATCGTAGTCTATGTGAATAAAATTGGTGGAATTTCGAGCTCCACAGGGTGTGCAGTCATACTGCAAAGGTGGTAGCTTCCTGAAGAGAAGGCCCCATGCTGGGCACTCAGGCCACCTGTTTCCTGTAACAATATGTGTCTAACATTTATTTTGTTCTGATTCTTCCTTTAAGGCTTGAATATCTAGTTTTCCTTGAATTGATGACTGAATAAAGATGAATGTAAGACCATTTAATAGCTACCCCAAAATTGGCATAGTGACTTTTCCCCCTGTAAAACTCATTTTGATTTGTGTAAAATTGTGCCTAATATAAAAACCACTTAAAGGTATGAAATATATTAACAAGAAATGTTCAAATATAGGAGCCATATTCTCTATTTCTTTAAAAAATTTTCTGCTCCCATAAAACTTGTGTATGGTTGTAGACAGCTTCCAGGATGGCCTGCAATGGTCCCCAACTCTTTTTACTTATGTCTTTGTGAAGTCCCCTCCCATACTGAATCAGGGTTCGTCTCTGTGACTAGTAGAATATGGTACAGATAATGATGTGTCACTTCCAAATCTAGGTCATAAAATACACACTGACTTCTGCCTTGCATTCTCTTTTTGTCTCCTGTTCTGGGGGAAGCCATCTGCAATGACATGGACACACTGAAAAAGCCTAAGGAGGGGGTCATGTGTCAAGGAACTGAGAATTCCTGCTTAGCACCATGTGTGTGAGCCATCTTAGAAGTTCCAGTCAAGCATTTGGATGACTGCAGTCTTGAACTGCCATTTCAGGCTCTGAGCCAGAACCACCCAGGCAAGACACTCTCTAATTCCTTACCTACAGAAACTGCAAGATAATACTTGCTGTTTTAAGCCACTAATTTGGGGGTAATGTGATATGCAGCACTAGATTAGTAATGCAGATGGGCTCTCAATGGCCTCAGAACATCAACCATGAATGCTTAGATGCCATCTATGTCTATCAGAAAATCCAAATAGTGTCAAACCTTGACTCTGAAATGTCTTGGTTCTTGAACAATTTGCTTCTCGACAAAATTGTTCATAGAAAAAAATGTCTTGGTTGTCTAACAAAAATTTGGGGCTCAATTCTCTACTCAACACCCCTTTTATGCTGATATCTGTATGATCAATATCTGTATGCACCTCTCAGGTGACATGCAAAGGAGATTCAGTTTTTGAACAATGGTTTCTCTAACAGTTTTCTGGAATGAAATAAGTTTGAGAACTGAGGTTCCACTGTATGAACGAGTTTGATGAATCATTTAGCAAATTTTAAGACAGAAGATCCATGCCTTGACTGGTGTGGCTCAGATGATTAGGTGTTGTTCCACAAAGGAAAAAGTTACTGGTTTGGTCCCTGGTCAGAGCACATGCCTGGGTTGTGGGTTTGGTGGCCGGTCAGGGCGTGTGTGAGAAGCCACTGATCCATGTTCCTCTGTCCCATGGGTATTTCTCTCCCTTTCTTTCTCCCTCCCTTTCCTTTTCTCCAAAAATAAATAAAATCTTTTTAAAAAGACGGATGATCCAAACAAAAGTTACACAAACATTATCAAGTGTCAGTACAAATCTTTTCACAGGAAAACCTTTCTTGTCCTCTTCCTCCCCTCTTTGCATGTCTAAACTCTGCCCATCTTCTATGACTAAAGTTTTTTAGTCCCTTCCACAATCCAGAAAAACTGTGAGAAGGCAGTATCTTTCTTTTTTATATCTGTCCACCCTGGTACATTGTAATTTTCACCTTGTATGAATATATAAACATTATAACGTGGATTATTATTATCCTTTCAAAGAGTATGAAATAAAGGCTAACAGCACAGGCTTTGAGGTTAGTTAGCCTTCCTCAGTTTGTATCCACAATCCGTATTTAATAGTTGTGTGATTTCATGCAAGTCACCAACCTCCTGTGCATCTATCACATCCATAAGATGAACCTTACATAGTGCGTATGTCTTGGGGTTGCTGTGAGGATTTGAACATGTAATCCATGTAGTCTTTGGCAAAAAAGTCCCAATAGAGATTTATTATTTTAAAACTATTATTACTGGCCAGGTCCAAGTAAGGCTGTCACTGTGAAATTAAAACTTGGCATAGCTCCTGAGCTTAATGCTTATTAGATTTTAGGGGGAAAGTGAGCTCTCCAATCTTTAGTTTCCTTATCTGTAAACTAGATATAAAATCAACTCTCTCACTGGGCCTTTGGAGGATAAAATATTATATAATGAATGTAAAACACCTAACACAGAGCTTGACAAATGGTAGGCGGGCAACAAATGTTCCTTGCTTCCTTCTTCTCAGCTTCTTAAAGTAGATACTGTGCAGAGTGGCTGGAGGCTGGTTGTTAAAACACGCTAGATGCAGAAAGGAAACTGTATTTCAGGCTTTGTATGTTGAACTGAGTTAGACATAAAAACCCAAACAGCTTTCTATTATTTAAATGTTAAACATGCTTGATTAAGATATACAAGTCAGTTTTCCAATCTTGTTTAATAGTTCAGGTAATGTTAAACTTTATTCATTTGAATTTTGTATTTTCTACATGATTGATTTTCAATATAGTAGGTGTAATTAATGCCATACTTTAAAATCTAAAGGTTCCAATAATTTTAATTCATGTTCAATGTACAAAAGGGTGATATGAATCTGAACATATCTTTGTGTGACACACTGCTGGGCATTGTTACTTGAAAAGTGATCTTAGAGGCAAAGACCATGGGCTTGACTCCCATCTGAGTCTCATATTCAACAATGGAATGTAGAGATACGGGCATTATTATCCAATAGAATGTAGAGGTACAGATGAGGTAATAGGTGATGGAATTCCACCTCTAGGCCTTCCTCCCTCTTGCAATCTAGTTTAGATAAATCATCTTTTTCTAGAAAAGCAGGATGTTTTAGGGGAAGGCTGAGTCAGAAAGACTCTTGTTTGAATCCTGGCTCTACCGTTCCATAGTTGTGTGTTTCCACTGAGCTTTAGTCGCTAATAAATTGGGGGCAATCATATATCTAACTCACAAGTTTGTGATTTTGAATGAAATAAACATGTATAGCTTCTTGTGTATGTTAGGTATTTAATAAACAAATTTTTACTTTTCCTTTCTCTCATGTCTTAGTTCTATCACCTGTAAAATAAGCCAGTTGAATTAAGTCCCTTCTGATTCTAATGTTTTATTATTATAGAAATTCTACTGATCAATGCAATGCTAAAAAGATGTGGGTACTTGCTTTTGGTATGTAATAAAGTGTTGCATCTGGTTATAATAAGAATAAAAACATATTGTGGTTGTAGATAGAAGGAAAACAAAAATTCCTACGTGTATATATCTAAGAGAAAGGTCTTCCCAATATAGATTGAGTAGGTATTTTATTTGCATTCTATTGTGTCTACAGATGGCATGATGATAGCAATCAGATCACAGGTTATTAGTCAGAGACTCTGCCTTATAAACGATAGCAGACCAGATCCAGGACCGTTAACCCAGCTGGCAAAGTCACTCTTTGGGCTAAAATAAAGCATGGTTTACCACTTTTTCAGACCAAACTCTGTTTGATTATTTTCTATATTGGTTAAAATTGACTGCCTCAACATTTGAAGATTTTATTAATTTATAAAGTTATGACAGAAAATTAAAGGTAATAAATCTGAGGAGCTTGATTTAGATTAAAATAATATGTATGTTTGTGAGTATATGTGTCCACATGTATAAAAAGAGTATAAGAATATTTATCAGATTATAAAAATACCTATTTTTAGATGATGAATATAGTTGAGTTTTGTTGTTTGTCTATATTTTCCAGATCTATAATTGTTATGTGTTATATTGGTAGTGGGAGGGGAAAACAAGTTATGAGTATTATAAGAAGCTCTCATAAGCACTTAGGCAGATCACTTCCTCCCACCCTCACCCCCCCCCCAATTCAACTCAAAGGACAGAGACCTATTATCTCATCATGACAGTTTCCCAAAGAGGTAAAGGTAAAAAGTTACTTTCAGCAAATGAACTTAGAGGTGCAAGTAGTTATACAAAGCAACTCCATTGCCACATTATATCTTATAATACTGAGACATTCTGTCTTTGAATGTGGGGAAATAAATGAGCCATGTATGTTCACACATCTTTCCTAGTATTGCCATAGTTGCCAATATAATACAGGACTACAATGTAGTAAGATGAATCAAGAGGTTCATTACTGTAATTCTGACTCCATTTCTAATAGCTGGGTGGAGCTTGGGAAGTTTCTTGATTATTGGAAACATGAATTACTTCTTCTGTAAAATGGGGACAATAATAAGTACTTCACACATTTTCTTCTTCAGGACTAAATTAGACAATAAATACCAAGCCCCAGCATATAAATGTGAATCCTCTTCCCATTCACATTTCCTTTTGAAACTTATGTACATGTCCAGACTATTGAGCTAGCGTAGGATATGGAGCTAATGTAAAAAATCAATCTTGCAGTATGATGTTTGGATTGTGGTCTTGTTTTCCAGATACAAGGATTAATTTAGGCTAAACCAAGTAGTTTTTCTCTACCTGTCATCTATCAAGTTTAATCACTAAATAGTGCATAATCAACTAAATGGAACAGAAAAATCTTACCGTGTAGGTTCTGGGAAAAAAAATAAGGTCTATTTTTAGCCATAGCTAAATCTCTCTCCCTTTATTTTCCCTTTTCCTTTGCAACATTCTGTGACAACCTATAGTTCTGTAAAGTGACTGATCTGCATTGAGATTTAAAATAAAACAAACAAGTTCTTTAGATGATCTCATAAATGTTAACTCAGAATTTTGTTTCTTATGACAAAACAAGCCAGAATTTGAAAAAATGTTGGTAACTTCAAATGTTTGATTCATGTAAATATTTCAAATGGACCATTAATTTTAAGCACTAGTGCTAGGGAGAAAAGAGTGTATTTATAGTGAAAACTTTTAATCAATCTCCCTATCTTTTAAATAACATGAAAGGAATATTAAAGACCCAGTGGAACCACATATTCAGAAGCAGATAAAAATACATTAGTGAAATTACTTTAGGAGTTACCAAGGCAATTAGAATATTTTGGATGGTTTTCCAAGATCTCATACCAACCTTTACACCTATAGAACTCATTTCCTACTGATAATCTATGCTTGGGTATTGCATGGAGCCTTCAGATTCAATGGATTCTAAATTGAATTGAACTTTTTCCTCCCTCCATCTTGATTATCTTTCTATTTCCTCTTTTGGTGAACAGTTTTATCATCCATCCAGTGCAGCCAAGTGAAACATTTAGGAATTATTCAAAGTACTCCTTTCTCATCTCTGTCTACTCACCATACCACAGTATGTTTACAAAAAATATTTCAAAGCTCCCTCTCTCCTGACAAATTCACCCTGTCAATTCCCTTTTCAGGCTGTCTTTGCTTCTAGCTGGGGTCACTGCACTAGCTTTTTAATGGTTCTCTTTGCCCCTACTCTTACTCATTCCAATGTGTTTTCTATATTTGTGGTCTTGATAAAAGCTGATCCAACAACAGATCTCCTCTGTATTAGGTATTTTAGTAGATTCAGTATCAAAGTTGGAATTCCTTAGTTGGGCTTAAAAAGTCTTGCATGCTATTCTAGTCTCTTCACTTGCCTTTCCCCATATCTACAATACACCCCTCATTCTGTAACATGTTCAGTCCCTCCAATATACTCCTAATATTTTCATGCCTTATCACATGCTATTGCACACTGCCCAGAACATTTTCCCCTCTCCTACCTATGTCTAACTTAAAAGTTAATTCATTGTCATGCCCTCTTGGACACTGATTTAGAAATACAGCTACCTTCCTCCCCAACATACACACATACACACTGCACACACAAGTGTATCTTTGTCTTATTGGATCATCTATGCTTTCAAAACTACCATTTTCCCAGCATTTATCTTTTGAAACTGAAATTATTGATTTATTTATCTGTTTCCATATTAGGTAGTTAACTCCTTGAGGCCAGGGGATTTGTTTATTTTGAGTTTGAGTTCCCAGCACATGGTTAGTGCTTAACAAATAGTGAATTTTAAATGAATATAAGCTTGGCTTTTTCTTCCAGTTTATTCATTTATCTCTCTGGGCTTTGTTTTCTTCATCTATAAAAGTAAAGATTTAGACTAGTTAATGGGTGTCAAATTCCAAGCTTCATACTATTTGTTCCAAAGCATCCAGAGGCTGAAAAATTAAAAAAAAAAAAACCTCTTAAAAGATAAGAAAACTCAGATTACCACACATGACTCCCAAGGATTCTGATCAGTGCACCTGGGCAAAGGCTGCAGATTATGAGTTTCTGACATGTCAGCTGCAGCTTTAAAAATCCTTCGAATATTCTGTTTCCTATAAATAGAAAATTCTTTTTTTCAGATTACACTCAGTATTATTTTGTATTAGTTTCAGGTATACAGCAAGGGGTTAGACAATCGTATACTTTACAAAGTGTTTCCCCTGATTCTCACCTGGCACCATACATGGTTACTACAGTATTATTGACCATATTCTCTATGTTGCACTTTACACCCCTGTGACCATTTTGTAACTACCAGTCTGTACTTCTTCACCCCTTTATCTTTTTTATCCAGTCCCCCAACCCTTGTTCCCCTCACCCCACCTGTCAACCATTATTCTCAGGATCTATGAGCCTGCTTTTGTTTTGTTTGTTCATTTACTCTTAACCTGGTGCTCAAGGTCTCTTTCCTTGAACCCATTTTTTCCAGCCTCAGGTATCGTCTTCACCTTCTTGTACTTTATGATCCAGTCATCCTGAGTTGCTTACAGAGAGACATGTACATCTACACATGCTAGCTTTTCCCGCAAGGAATGCCCCACTATTTATTGTGATAACTCCAGGATGAAGCTTATGTATCAACTCTTCTATGAAAAATTTTCTGAATTCTTTCTTTTCCACTTTTGCCATATTTTTAGCACCATAAGACACCTAGGTTTTAGAGGAGAAAATTAGAAAAAAAATTGAAGCAAAGAATGTGGTAAAATATTTAATAATCTGTGACCCAGCTCCATCACTGCCCCCTACCCACAGTGAGCCAGGCAAGCTACATTCAGACTATATGACACCCCCCATTTCCCCCCAAATTTGTGTCTTATAGTCTGAAAAATAAGGTAGGTCCTTCTGCTTCTATTTGAGCACTTTTTGTTGTATTAGGTTGTCTGAGCTTCCTGAAGACAAAAGACAGTTAGTCAATGAATGCTTTTCCTTTCCTCGTTGTGGCAATTTATTATTCTTTAAGATTTATTGAGACTCTATTAATCTAAATGTATTACTTTATGTCACTTTATCCTCATAATAATAATACTGCATTTGTTATCATTCTACAAATAGACAAACGAAGGCTTAGAGAGGTTCAGTCACTTGCATAGCCAGTCACGTGGCTGCTTAGTGATTGGGTTAGAATTATCTTCCAGGTATTTCTGATGTCACTTTCTTCACACTACCTTATCTTTCTTAAGGAATCAAAAATTTTTTAGAAAATGAAGGGAAATATGTTTAAAGTAAATTCTCCCAAATCTATTTCCTCTTTGCTAGGTAAATGCTGACATTGAAATTACTACAAGGAAGCCACATTCTGATAAAATAGAATTTGTTGTAAATTCAGAAGACATCAGTACAGTTTAGCTAATGTTTTAAGAGTTTAAAAAAGAAAATCCCCAGCAGCAGAACTATAAAAAGGATTCTTTTGGGATTTGTGAGCATTTTTATTTAAAAAATCAAAGTTTTGTTGCTTTTCCTTGTTCCTGTGTGTTAAGATTATCTCACATTTCCAAAGGGTCTAGACCAGTGATTTTCAACATTTTTTAATCTCACGGCACACATAAACTAATTACTAAAATTCTGCAGCACACCAGAAAAAATATTTTTGGCTGATATGGCAGAAAAAAATCGGTATAATTTTTATTTATTTACACCGGGTGGCTAGTGTCATTTTGGCTGCTGTCATTTTTAAAAATTTGAGAGTCTCAGGGAAAAGATGTCAGTGGCCCTGACTAAATAGTCAGGTGTGGCATGTTTTAAAAATTGCTGTGGCACATTGGTTGAAAATTGCTGCTCTTGGACATTTGAATTAGGAATAAATTGCAGCAAAGGAGAGATGGGACAGGGGTTGGGAGAGTATCTCTCAGGGAACCTGAGCCCTGCCATTTTCCTCTGAGGCTTAACAAAATTAAAATATAATTAACATTTATTAAATGCTAACATTTATTAAATGTATATTGTGTACATAACATTTTGCTGAGTGTTTTATATTTATTGGTATCCAAACTTCAGTTATTCCTGTGTCATTTTATGAATTTTGCTGCATCTGTCATCTGCATTATTATTTACTTAATGTTTTACCTTAGGAGTTTTGTCAGCCTCTTTTTTCCCTTGTTCTAAGCAGTAGCCCATAAGTATCAAATCTAGATATTTATTTTGATATTTTAATGAAATGTTTTTGTTTATAAGTTTTCTAAAACACAATGGGACAAATACATTATTAATATAGAAGAGTTCATGTATTACCTGAAAAATCATAAATTATACTGTAGTTTGTGAAATGCTATTTTGTTTCATTTTATTCTCAAAACAACTCTTAGGGTTAAGAACCCTTGTTATTATCACTTGCATTCCCAAGGGAAAAGTGAAGCAAAGAGAGATGAAATAACTTGCCTAATGTCACAGGCTAAAAAGGAGAAGTCATGGTTTGAATTCGGGTCTGGTGCTGCTTTGAAGTTCAAGCCTAAAACACTATGACATTCTTTAGCCAGTCAGAGAAGAGATTTTGTTCTCACTGCCAATTTTTCATATGCCATACTCACAACTTTGTAAAATGTGAATGTGTATGAAAGTAACTGAAAGTATTAAAAAATTAAAATAATTGTATTGGGTTGATTTTCTTTTGATTTTTTCCAAACAGTTTAATATTACCCCAGTTTGCTTTTACCCTTGATTAATTGAAAAAAGATACATAGGCCCTGGCTGGGTGGCTCAGTTGGTTAGAGCATCATCCCATACACCAAAAAGATTGTGGATTCTATCCCCAATCAGGGCACATACATAGGTTGTGGGATTGTACAGGAGGCAACCAATCGACGTTCCTTCGCACATCAATGTTTCTGTCTCTCCCTTCCTCTTTCTCTAAAATCAATAAACATATCTTTGGGTGAGGATTAAAAATGTTTTTAAAGAGGAAAAAAAGAGTTCCATTTTTCATTTTCAGAGGTATCTCCATATAGGTTTTCACAGTGGCTGCACTAGTCTGCATTCCCACCAAACAGTACACAAGGGTTCCCCTTTCTCTATATCCTTGCCAGCACTTGCTGTTTGTTTATTTATTGTGATATCAACTGTGACTGGTGTGAGGTGATATTTCATCATGATTTTTTTTCTTGTTCACAAAGAACTTTATTATTTAGTGATGCATACTGAGAACATACAGAAATCTGCATGGTTCACTTCACGTGCAGTAAAACAATGTTTACAATAAGTGAGTGTCAACTGTTTTTTCAAAAAATTATTTTATAGTTGTTCAATTACAGTTGTTTGCATTTTCCCCCCACCATTCTCCCACCCCAGCCAAATGCACCTCCCTCCCTTGCTTCTACCCTCACCCTTGGTTTTGTGCATGTGTCCTTTAGAGTAGTTCCCAAAAAACCTTTCCCCCATTGTCCCCTCCCCCCTCCTCTCTGGCTATTGTTAGATTGTTCTTAATTTCAATGTCTCTGGTTATATTTTGTTTGCTTTTTTGTTGTTGTTGATTATGTTGCACTAAAAGGTGAGATCATATGGTATTTGTCCCTCACTGCCTGGCTTATTTCACTTAGCATAATGCTCTCCAGTTCCATCCATGTTGTTGCAAAATGTAGGAGCTCCTTCTTTCTCTCTGCTGTGTAGTATTTCATTGTGTAAATGTACCATAGTTTTTTGATCCACTCATTTACTGATGGGCACTTACATTACTTCCAACACTTGGCTATTTTAAATTGTGTTGCTATGAACATTGGGGTGCATAGGTTCTTTTGGATTGGTGTTTCAGGACTCTTAGGATATAATCCCAGCAGTGGAATTATTGGGTCAAAAGGCAATTCCATTTTTAGTTTTCTGAGGAAATTCCATACTGTTTTCCAGACTGGCTGCACCAGCCTGTATTCCCACCAACAGTACACTGGGTTATTTTTCTCCACATCCTCTCCAACATTTGTTTGTTGATTTGTTTGTGATGGCCATTCTGACGTGTGTGAAGTGGTATCTCACTGTGGTTTTAATTTGCATCTCTCTGATGATAAGTTAAATTGAATACTTTCTCATATGTCTACTGGCTGTCTGTATGTCAGCTATGGGGAAGTGTTTATTCTGGTGCTTTGCCCACTTTTTAATTGGCTTGTTAGCTTTTTTGGTGATGAGTTTTATAAGTTCTTTATATATTAACCCCTTATCATCAGTAAGTGATATATCGGCGACGTATTGCTGAAAAGATGTATTGGTAAATATGTTCTATTCTGTGGGTTGTGTTTTTATTTTGTTGATGGTTTCCATTGACTCAGCAATCCCACTTCTGGGAATATATCTGAAGAAACCCAGAACACTAATTTGAAAGAACGTAAGCACCCCTATGTTCACTGCAGCATTATTTACAATAGCCAAGATATGGAAGCAACCCATCTGTCCATCAGTAGATGAGTGGATAAAACAACTATGGGATATTTACACAATGGAATACTACTTGGCCATAAAAAGAAGAAAATATTATCCTTTGGGACACTATGGATGGAACTGGAGAGTATTATGCTAAGTGAAATAAGTCCATCAGAGAAAGACAAATACCATATGATTTCTCTCATATGTGGAATCTAATGAACAAACTGAACTAACAAGCAAAATAGAAACAGACTCATAGATAGAGAGCAGGTTGACAGCTATGGTGATAGGGGTTAAGGAGTAATGGAATTGAGCCAAAAGGAAAAAGGACTCATAAACATGGACAGCAGTGTGGTGGTTGCAGGGGGAGGGGGTATAGAGAGGATAAATGGTAATGGAAAATATAATAAAAAAGAAAACAAAAGAGAGAAAAAAGAAACATAGATCTGTAAAATAATCTCTCTATTCATTCCTAGAATTCCAGAAGTCTAATTTAACACCAATATTCATTCAGTGGTATTGTGTGAGTGTGTGGGTCTGATTATTTACAGAGATATTCTTTAAAATATTAAAGGTGATATTAGCCATGAGCTGATTTGGATGTGCTAGACTCCCTACCCTTGCCTCTGCCAACTCACTCAGTCACAGAGGCTGATTCTGAACATTTGTTGGGGGGAGCAGAACAGATTTATTTGGGCAAATGAGAAGTGAGAATTCTTTCCCAAGTACCTGCAAATTGTTTATGCTATTTGGGTTATGGCTGGTATTGGCTGTGTATGGGCTGCATCTTTAATCCACTCTGTCATATGTCTTATGTGAGAGTAGGAGTTATTAATTGATTGGAACTATTTCATTGTATTTTCATATGATTTTCTTCCTCTCTATCATTCTCTCATCTTCTCTGTCTTCTTCTTTTCCTCATTCATGCCCCCTTTACTGATGGGCCCTGAATCACAATGTGTGGCAGAGCAGATGTTTGCTGGGGGCAAAAGCATGAAGAGCATTAGGAGGCTATGTGCAGACAAATTGTCAGTGCTAAGAATGTGACTGTGTACTGTTCCAAGGACACATTCAGAAATAGAAGGCTGGATTTCATGGAAATCTGCATACGGATGGAATTGGCAGCCTGGCTATCTTAACAATATTTTTCCTTTTGATCTGCTTTCACACTTTTTTCATGCAAAATGCTCCCTGTATTAAATACTGCTTTGGGGAGCTTGGGTGTGAACAATTAGAGGTCTAAAGTGGAGTGCGTGGGAGGTTCGGAAGGAAGGCTTGGTAGTTAAGTTTGTCATCCGTGTGTGAAGCACAGCGTGCTGCTTCCTGGATGAAGTTACAGAGGAAAAAAAAGTGTTACAGAAAGCAAAAAAATAAGTATTTGTTGAGAGTTATGACTTGAGTACCATAAAGGCAAGGCTGTAAATTTCAGAAAAGTGTGATCTGAAGCATTTCTCAGAGACAAGGTTCTGGGAAACAGTATGATTACATGTAAACTGCTTGGTTAAGACATCATTGTGAAGAGGCAGAGAAGATGTGGCTGATTTTGCTGTGCTGGTCCTAGCCAAATTCTGAGGGACAAGTGGGAGGACATTAGATTGGTGAATGAAAAGGGTTATAATCCCATTGGCAATCCTGCCACAAACAAGGATCCAGTTGCTTTGGAATCACAGTTCCTGCCTCTACCCTTATGGAGCAAATTAGATCTGCAAGTCCAAATATGAGCCACATCTATGACAATGACATTCAAGTATTGGGGGACAGACACAGAAGAGGAAAATAACCTGCTGCTACTCTGCAAGACTCCTAGAAACACCACGCCCAAGTGTGTAGTGACTGGTTCTCAAAGTGCACATCTTCAGTGTGGGGCTTAGGTGGGTATCTACAGCCATCTTCTATTGAGTCTGCTCACAAACAGGAATGTGAATGGTAGCTGGGTGGAGGATTAATCAGCCCCAAATGGTAAGAATGGGACTAGGCAGTACATATCTAAAGAAGGAAGGGAAAAGGATTTCAACTAAGGTTCAGCTCAGGGCTAGTTCCTGAACATACTCAGAACAGCTTTTGAATTGATCTCAGGTTCATTATAGCAAGCACTGAGTGGTCACCTCTTCCACAATTCTAATTTTAGGCAGAATAAAAACTCAGTCTTCACAGACTATTGTATATTAAAAATCCCTTCTCAAAAGAGTACTATTCAGGGACCCCTTGAAATCTATTTTATAGGTTAATTTTCTTACATAGTTTACCAATTCCCTCCATCTATATTTTCTTGTTGCTTTTGATTTTTTAAATTTCTTCTATTTTATAGGAGATGTTGCAGAGTTGATGACTTTCCACTATTTCCTGCATCTGTATGTATTTGAAAATTATTTTTACCTATCCTTCCCTTTGGTCTTAAGCAGAGCCTCTATTGTCAACTAAAGATGTTAGTTCATTGAAGATCTTAGGAAGTCCTTTCCCTGAAACCTAAGTCTCTCTTTGTAATGCAGATTTAAGCATTTTTCATTCCTTCAATTCAACAGAGACATTTGATGAATCTTACTGCTTCTACTGTGTTGCAGGATGACACTAGGCACCGAGAAAATGATATCAAGGAGATTATCATGATCAAGGTAGGTAACAGACACCTAAGTATTACTAATACTGTCAACAACTAACCAATAATAACTAATAATGTACTAAACACTTTATAGAAATAACTCAATTCTCAAAAACTTCTATATATTCAGAGCTAACATTATATCTCATTAGGACCCTGAGGCTTAGAGAAGGGAAACCATTTATGTGAGCTCATGCATCTAATAAGCAGTAGAAACAGAATAATATGATATCACAATGGCTCTAATGAAGGCTGAACAAAATACTGGGGGAGAAAAGTCTGGAAAAGTAAGGGACTTGGTCTTGCATTAAGCACAAGAAAGAAAATAGCAGGAGCTCATTTTGTGAGGATGACTATTGTGATGATTTGTAAACAATTATGTGCTACAAAATGTCTTCATCTCTTGGGGCCCTGTTAAGAAGTCCCAAAGGTTTATAATTTAGATTTAGAGTACCGGTATATTGAACTCAAAGCTAAGATGGAAAAGCCAGCATTTCTGACAGATTTCACAGGATGGGCTAAAGGTAGAGCTGGGAGGCAGTTGGGGGAGAAAATGGTTGATAAAGGGGTTAGATGAATTCCTCTCTATTTCCAAAAACAACTTGAAAGGACTCTTAGCTGCTCACTGAGGCATTTATCAGTTGTCAAAACTGGCATTTCCCTTTGTTGAACAAGACAATGTAGATGATAGGAAAGATGCATTATGATGAAGTCACAATAACTGTAGCACTGGGTTCCAATGTCAGGAGTTACTTAAAATGATAAAAGATGGAAGATTGTGAGCAGGAGTCATAAATTTGACTGCCTGGTGACTTCAGTGAATTTGCTCTCTTTTAATGTATTTTCCTTTTTGAAGGTAATTTAAATGTCCAAAGATATGAATGGTGTTTGAGAAAAGAAATCTAGCATAGTGGAAAGGGCAAAGAGGCATGTGGTACGAGATTTGGTTCTAGTTTTCTCCTTCCCACTGTAAGCTGTGTGATTTGGGCATGTGGCTGAACCACTCTGAGCTCTGGATGTGTGAGCTGGTCCTGATTGTGACCTTCATTATTTGTGGGTTATTGGAGTCAGATATACTTGAATTCAAACAGCTATGCTTCTAAGTGTATAGTCTTTTAATTTAAAGTTGAATGTATTAGGGTTACACTGGTTCACAAAACCATATAGGTTTCAAGTGTACAACTCACCAAAATATCATCTGCACACTGCATCATGTGCCCATTGCCCCAAACAAAGTCTTTTTCCTCAATTCTCATTTAGCTCCAATTGCCCACCTACACCTACTCCCAACCCCTTTCTCTCTGGTTATCACCACAGTTGTCTATGTCTATGTATTACGTGTGTGTAGTCTTTTATAATCTGCAAAATGACCATTGTAATTTCTCTTTCCCTAAATTTCTTTCAGGATTAATGAAGACAATGAACATTCTAAGTGCAGGAGCAGACATAGAGTCCAACCCTTTTTAAAAACATCCATTTGCACCTTCCCAGTGGTTTGTATTCATTTAAAAGGAAATACCTAAATAAATAAAGATACTCAGGTAAGAAGAGCTGCTGGATGTGCTAAAACTTCCTTTTCTGTAAAATGGGAAGTAAGTGCTTCTTAGCTCTGGCTGCACATTTGAATCACTGAGGACAATTAAAAACATGTCCAAGTGTGAGGCTCCTCTCCAAAGACTGATTTAATTAGTCTGCTGTGGTACTCTGGCCTTGAGTTTGTGAGAGCTTGCAGGTGTTTCTAATGTGTACAGGATCAAATCATTGCTTCTCAAACTTCAACATAAATTACCTGGCAATCTTGTTAAAATACAGATAATTCTTCCCTAGGTCTTGGGTGGGGCCTGGATTCTGTATTTCTAACAAGCTCCCCAATGAAGGCTCTGATGTTGCTAGCCCAGGACCACACTCTGACTAGCAAGAGATTAATGATCCATAATAGTGGTTCCCAACCAGTAGTGCTCATCAGAATTACCCTGCTGCTTATTGAAAATGCAGTGTTGGGACCTGGGTCTGGCCCTCACAAATTCTGTTTCACTTCCTTTAGGGAGGGACCAAGAGAATCACTGATCTGTAATGTCTATTTCAACCTGAAAATCCCATGATGATGCTAATTTTGTGATTTTATATTATGACTTCCTCCTACTTCAGTTGTTCAGTAAAATAAATTACAGTCTGAAGTTGAGTATGTGAGATACCATTGTCAGAACCTGAAAGATGGGTGGTTTTAAGTGGTGTGATGTCAACTCTCTGCTGACCTTTACACCTTGTGTATCTTCAGCCACCAGAATTCTCCGCTTGAGTTAATGGAGTCCTTCAAAGAACTCCCTCTGTGTAAGCAGGATTTACTCTTGACAAACCACTCACAGATTAATCAGGAGAGCATCCTTCACCAAGGAGAGATGAACAAATGACCCTGGGCTTTTTTTCTGCTCTCTGCAACACATCATGTATCTAAAGCAGAATCCCTGGAGACACGGGCTCATCTTCCTGACCTTGGGATCAAACCAAGGAGAAGTGAAGGTGGGGGAAAATAACAAGCTATGTTACTCAGCAAAGCAGGCAAGTGACCTTTGAAAATCTCTGGGACTTCCAAAAGAAGTAACCCCAAATTAGAATGAATAGCTTTTTCCCCTTCTTTTTCTTCTTCTCACCTTCCTTCATTCCTCTTGCTCTTACTAGCTAGAAGAATTCTTATCTTAGGGACAGACTTTTACCCCTTTACAAGAAAAATTTAAAATGTATATTAGAGTAAAAATATTATAATTCTGGTGTTATTGCTTTGGATAAACATTTTGCATGTTATTAACATAGAAGAAGTTGGCTTCCAAGAAGTTTATGAATTTGTAAATAAGTTGGTATAAGAATGGTAATATGGAAAATGAAAGAAACTCATATTTTCTTGCTTTCTCCTTTAAAAGCATTTGTAACTGTAAGAACACTTAGTCAATCTGTAGAAATACCTACATGAACTCTAGGATGGACAACTCAAAAAGGTAATCATCACACACCAGTTTAGCTGACTATGTCCTAGGTCATCCATGTTACAGAAGAAGGTCCTGGAAAAATGCGGATACTTGACTTTACTAACATCCCTCTGTTCCTGGGCTGGGCTGGGCTGATGAAATAGAGAGCCACCATGCATTTGTGATGCAGCAGCAGCACATGGCCTCACTTGCCTCAGATGCCTTTCTTAAGAGCGAGCTCCCATGCTGCCCTCCTCCCACTGGTCCTCAGGCCTCTACCCTTTCACTTGGAGCAATTTATCAGACTGCAGGGATTGTTATCTAGGGAAGACTATGGCATGCGTTCTGAGTGGAAGGAAGCAGCTGTGAAGGAGCTGGAGCAATGCAATGAGAAGCCCCACATTATAGTGACAGTGGAGGCCTGGAAAGGAGACTCTGGTGGTAACCAGGCCTCAGTAGTGGGGCTCTGGATAAGGTGTTGGAAAGAAAGGGGCTCTTATCTTCCAAATGAAAGGAAAGATTAGGTAGACAGGGAGTACCAAAACAAACTTCCATTATTTTTCAGTTATTTTCTGAGTTACATTTTGATGAGGCAAGGAAATGATCACTGTGCTCTAACATTTATTTTTAAAAAGTTCAGCCCAAATAGGAAGTTAAATTCCTATCAGCCCACATTTATTTGCAAGGCAATGGCTTCTTTTGACATCTCTAACAGAAGAGAGATGGCCTTTTGCCAGGGGTGTTTATTTTATTGAGTTGCTTATGTATAGCATCTCCTATGTTGCAAAAACTGTTTTTAAGCATTTTGAAGTCTTACCTCATTAATGCACTTAACAACTTATAAATTAGGCACTATTATTTGTAGAGGAGGGACCTAAAGATGAAAGAAATTATTTTGCTCAGATTCTCTGTGTCAGACTCAGGATTTGAACCTAGGCAGTCAGGGTTAAGGGTGTTACCCTGGACCACTGTATTATCTTGCCTCTAATACAAAGGACTGTGTTCCTGTTCTGGGGTGGAAAGAGAGAAATTGGACTGGATGAACTGTTTCTTAAATGTTCCCTAGACTGGTGTGTCTGCTTGGTCATTATCATAGGAGCTCTTGCTTAAAATTCAAACTCCTAAGCTCTACATCTGGATTTCTGATTTAAGAAGTCTGGGATTTTTTGGAAATAGACCTAGATGATGTTCAAGGAACCTCCAGTCTTACTACAAGTTCAAAATTCTTTGATTGAAACATCATTCTTATTACCCT
Organism: Tonatia bakeri; assembly: GCA_004024845.1. Classification (NCBI taxonomy): domain Eukaryota; kingdom Metazoa; phylum Chordata; class Mammalia; order Chiroptera; family Phyllostomidae; genus Tonatia; species Tonatia bakeri. The sequence continues at coordinate 45,429 of PVIA01008835.1, read as the reverse complement.
AAAATGAATGTCATATCAGAAAGCAGCAGTAGCTTATGCTACCACCTTCCATACATTTTCTAGTCATTCCAACTCTGGTGTCTAAACCTGTCACTGATGCTGACAATTCTGACCACTCCACCCCCAGCTCCATCTGCTGACAACCACCAGGCTGCCTTGAGTCCTCTGAGACTCCCACACCCTGCATTTTTCCTTCCGTTAAAAACCCAAAGCCTAGTTTCCTTAAATGTTCCAACTATTTCTACTGCAAGGCAAAGTGGGCAAGTTTATTATCTACAATTAATTGCCACCTTCTTTCCCTTGTTCTGCCAAGTCATACAGCTCAAGTGGGTGACTCTACCATCGAACATTATTCTCCCATTCACTCTGAATGGCCTGGACCCAGCAATGTTTAAACACATGCCCTGCCTCAGCCCCCTTTCTTTCCCTTTTGTCTTCCATTCACCATCTCTTTCTGATATCTTCTTATTTGGAGACCCAGAGGATGCTGAAGGTTGTGACCAGTCTCTACTCTTCTACTTCAGTAGCATTTTCATGTCTTTTTAAGTGGTTGAGAGTAGCAATGCTAGTTATAGACAGCCAGAGGGTGAGAAAAATTAGCTATCATATTACTTTTGTGACTTTAAGGTCTGCTGATGAGTGCACTGACCCAAACAGATAAACCAGATAAATTCTAACCATTTTTTACTTTAAGAAGATTGGATCACAACTGGAAAAATAAAACAGAAAAGGAGGAGGCTTGAAAGCCCTCAAGGTTGCCATGAGAAATTGGCTTGAGAGTGAGGTAAAACCCACATAGAAGACACCACTAGGAAAGCCAAGGCAAATGTTATCAGTGCTCTGCGTGAAGTACTGTGACCCCTCAAAGTGAAACAAGCCAGCATTATCAAAACAGCATTTCCTTCTCAGCTCTGCCTTGTGACTTCCAAGAATTCAACTACTTTTCTATTTAGGAATATAGACATTGCCTTGCTCCTCAGTATATCAGCTGTACCATTTGAGATATGCTCAGGATCAAGTTGCTTTGTCTGAATATCCTAACTCTTCTATGGGAAAGAGAAAACATAAAATATGCTAAAAAATTCTCCTGCCTCCCGGGAGATTCCACAAAACAATCCAGCTTCTTTCTGTACTCTAGTGTGGTGAGAAAACATTCTAAATGTGCCCTTGAACAGATGAGTGAGCAAACTGGAGCCTAGCTGACCATCTTGAAATATTAGATAAAAATGTACACATCAGCAACACTTCATAACAGGCACGTTCCTACTGCTCCCTGAGTGCAAAGTTAATTCCTTGAGGCAGTGGCTGCATTCATCTAAAATAGATAAGGCAGCTGCAGAAGCTCAAAGCTGATCTTGGGAGCCTCTAATGCAGCTGGGTTTCAGATAGGTCAGGGTGCCCTAGGTCTCTTCAAGTGTAGTGCCTGCAAACTCAGCCTTTTCCGGGGGTAAAAGCACACTTGATGCCTTTGAAACTTAACCTTTTCTCCCTTTCTCCCATTTTATTTATTACCTTGAGCTCCTTGACTGTAGAAGAATCTTTGAGCCGACTCAACATCCAAGAGTCTATGAGCAGACTCGACATCCAGAAAATAATCCATTTTGGGATAATCCATCCTTGATGTTTCAAAAACAGAGTTTTAAGACAAAATAGTCACTTGTATGCCTATGAAAAAGGAAAGCAACTCATAGTATTTTAGACTATCAAAGAGATTTTTAAAGCCCTGAACATGCATATAAAAATTTAAATATACAGTATATACATGTATAATTATATATACTGAATAGTTAAATTATTCCATTATAATATCCCATTATTTGACATATCCAATTCTAACACCGCCCTTCAACATAGCTTTCTTACTGTATGAGAAAATGCTACATTTAACTAACATTCATTTAAAGTAATATATTCTACTCAGAAAAAAAAACAAAACAAAACAGATGATCCAGTCTAACGAGAGATAGCATACCAGTCTTTCCTTGTTGTATATTAACTGGAAAATATACTGTTAAATTCATATGCTATCTGTCATTTGAAAGTCTGTCTGATAAATGGCATCATTAAATGTCAGCCTTTCTTAATATTGATCCTCAATTGATCTAGAGAGTTCCAATTCCCCTTGAGCAGCAAGAATAGCCTGGGAATCAGAGCCTCCACTTAGAGATGCTTTGCATTTATGACACATGCTGACATGTTTGCTATAAAATGCCTTGAATTCCTTCCTTTATAGTGATTCCTTCCAGCACATTTTATAAAATGCTACAGGATTATTACCTGCTTGTCCTTGACATACGCTGCTTTTAAGAAAGAATTCTATAGAGCAGTGACAATTATTTCAGAGTTACAATGATCCCCACAATATTATCATGCGCTAGTCTGTCAGGAAGCTTATATACTTCACTAAAAACATTCTGCCTGTTGGGTTCTTTCAAGCATATGCAGCCTTTCCCTGACACTTGCAAAAATGAACTATATTCTGTTTGTGCAGGATGCTATTGGAAAGAATCAACAAGACAAAGTCATTAAAATCAAGCCCAGAAAACTAACTCAGCTATTTCCCTTTCTAAAAGTTCACACTTATAATTTAAGAAACCAAGTCTGGTAAGAGGAAACTTTAATAAATACCCAAAGGTACCCCAATAACAAATCATACTTACTGCAAAAAGAAAACAAAAATCAAGGAGTAACTGCCGGCAATAAAAGCAAGAGCAATTTCAGCCAGAGAGTCTTTGATCTCACTAAACATTCCCGGTGGAAGTAAACAGTTTTGATTTTTTTATTAGAAAGGCAATGAATAACATATTCCATCCACTGGACTTGCTTTTACCAAATAAAATGGCCCAGAACACGTTACCTTAGCAACGGAAGGTGACGCCAGCCTTAGCCTCTTTGTATCCTCCACTGTGAAGGAAGAAAATGACCAGTTTCCTATGTAAAACTTTGGCAGGAAACCATTCCCATCAAAATCTACATGTAAGTGTCACGTGGATCCATTATCCATTCCCCTGTCCCCGCCTATCTCTTATGCAGAGAAGTGTCATAATTATTAAAATAATGATTTTTGGTTTAATAATTTGTTTTTATAGCCCCAAGTCCCAGTTTGACTTGTAATGACAACAGAATTATATGATTAAATAGTTAATATGATAAGAAAGTTGTGTAAAAATTGTTGGGGGCACCAGTTCTTACCCTAATGCTGTCTAGGGTGGTAGGGAAGGGTCATTTTAGCTAGCACATGTTAAATATTCTCCTGTTATAATTATTACAAAGATCAGCCATCGGCATCTAGGCTGAAAATAACTCTCTTGCCTTCTGTGAATCAGTCACTAGAAGACGCTTAAAAAGCTGTCTGAAATTTCCAAGCTTTCAAAAGGAGCATTATAACATAAATCTTTTGTGAGATTCCCGCATCTGTACCCCAACCCCTGCCAAAAGAAAGGTAGCCAAAAAAGATATATAAAAGAAAGAGTCTTAAAGTTAGCAGGTACTCACCAGCACTTGTTGGCCGCTTTCAACAGGACACTGAGCATAAAAGGAAGCTGTGCACGATGCTGAGCCTGCAAGCCCAAATGAACAGCTTCTAATTTTCCCTTCAATCTCAATTCAAGAGCATGAGCAGGGGAAGGTGATGGATTTGCCCATTTTATATTGTGATGAAATGCAACCCCTAAAAAAGATCTGAGTGGAGCTGCTCTTTAGAACACATTAGACTGCTAATTTAAGAAAATTGAAAGGTTTTGTTTTACTGTCTTTTATGTGTTCTCTCCGCTACCCCCTCAATTTAATTTGCATTTAAAATTATGCTTCTGTCTCCTCGGTTCTCCAAGGTGTGGAGTACTTTCTAATCACGACTGATGCTTGGGTAGGGTTTGGTGCAACGCCACTTTTATTCTGAGCTGCAAAGCAAAGTGGGTAATTATAATTGCCAACAATATTCTGGAGTTAAATACAGAGTGCACATTTGATTTCACACATTTCCCTTTATCCTGGCCTTTCTTCCTCTTCCAGCCTCTCACTGCTTGGTCAAATCTTTGCCCACGTCATACTAATCTGTCTATGTGTATTCGTCTCTGAATGTAGCAAAATAACCCTAACACCAAACAACAAACAAGCAAACAAACAAACAAACAAACAAAAAACAAAACCTTTGGTTAAATACCTGAACTTATGTTGGTTAGATATCCTTCTATTGAACCTCAGTAATGATTTTTAGTTACAATACTTGAGATCTGCTCATGAAAGGTATAATAATAGCCAAATATAAGCCCTCTAATGGGTTTTCCACAACCTTGTTGTATCCTTTGTTGACTAAGCAGAATTGGTAATAAGAATGACATGGTGTGGGATTATTTGGGTTATTAAAATAAAAGAAGCTACATTTGAGAAGCCTTGGAAGGGAGACCACCGGACTCTTACCTCCCATGTACATAGCTATGCTGACAGATCCTAAGACAAACATAAAAAAATATCCTGATATTTGTCTTGTGGGTTTTTCTACTCATTCAGAACAAATTAGACATAAAGTCGGTGCTGAAGAGAGTTAAGTCTGATGAACAAGGTAGCTGAAACTACCAATTATAGGCCCTTGTAAGAAAAGAAAAAAGTCAACTCTGGACTCAGAATGCAGGCATACATTGGATATAATGGGAATTTGATTTAAGACCAGCACAATAAAGTGAGTCATAATCTTTTTGCTGTTAGAGGGTCTTGCCTTGAATTTGTAACAAACAAACAAACAAATAAACAAACAAAAACAAGCCATGCAACGCCTGTGGAGTGCAATAAAGCAAAGCACAATAAAATGAGGTATGCCTGTGCTCAAAGCTTTGCCCAGATCCAGGGACTTAACTTTTCTAAGGTTACATTTCTATTCAGCCCCCAATGGAGACATGCTGAACACTTGACATTTGCAAGAGAAAGCTGTCTTCTGGTTCCTTTAGCTTACAGTACAGTGTGGGCGACAGGTTCTGAACTCTCTATTGTGATTCTACTGAATTGTAATGACTCATAGGAGAGAGAGAAAGAGAGAGACAGAGAAAGAGAATACACAATCACCAAAAGACAAACACCAAACACCAATTATTTAGGCGAACACAAATGAATGTGTGATTGAAGGAGATACTAAATTGGAAATTTGAAAAATAGAGTTGATTTCCAGGGGTTGGGGGATGAGTACAGAAGTCAGTCAGTTCTGAAGAGTTAACCAAGAAAAAGAAATTTGAAATGTTTTACATATAATGTGAAAAGGTCACAATTTAAGAAAACTCAGAGGGGAAAATTTCAACTTAGAAAAAAAGAAAAGTATTTGGAAAGGAGATGATTGATTATTCACTTGCAAAAAGAGATTTCATTTTGCTAAATAATTAATGACTGCATTCTTTAAAATAAATTGACTAGTTTCTGAACTACATCTGCAAAAAAGTAATTTTACTCTCTGGGGAACATAGTTGTAGCTTATATATAGAAATATCTGTATGAAGGATTTTTTTTTTCAGTGGGGAAGCATTTTAATGTTCAAAAGCCAATGTCAAAATCTGATTAGCTCAATTCTGTTTTATAACTTTAACCAAAAGCAACATTTATAACGGCCCATTGTTTGGAGGTATAATAGAACCAGGCAGAGAAGAAGGCAAGGTTAGAGCAAGCATTCAGACTAACATTTATGCAGCACTGAACAATTCAGCCCACGACATCCTCAAGACATCAGTTCTAAAAGTTAACTCAGCGGTAGCATCTCAGTGACTTAGAAATATTTTTTAAAAAGCCAACGTATAATATTATCTTTTAATTAATGATATTATAATATGAAAGTTTAGAACTGTAAGGCTGAAACAATATAGAACAGTTAAAAAATACAAGACCTAGAGATATGTATATGTTTCTGTTTGTTTGGGCAGTAAAAGGATGTGTCTGTATGGAGAAGGGAAGAAGTATCTGACTAATTCAAAGTGGAAGCATCTATCAAGATGGAGTATAAAGACTGGTAAAAATATTAGCTGTGTTAATTTCTTTGAGGAGTACTTATTTATTCTCTTGGACAGCACTAGACCCAAACGTTCTGGGAAAGAAGGTCACATAATTTGTAAGTAAATAGCTTGCTTTTTTTGCTCTTTTTATATCATTTGATTGACTTTTATCAGAGTCAGTTTGGGTTTTACTCTTTGCTAAGAGGTAAAGAAATTTGTGTTATGACAATATTACAATTAACTTTATATGTTTAACTGTCTTAATGGCCTTTTAAAAAAAATCCCAGAGCTCTCTAAAAGACCATGTTTTACATTTGCATCGGAATGCATAAAGTTCTGCTCTCTACTGGCATAAAATCTTTGGGAAGTTTTTCTTTGCCCAACAAAACTAATTTAATTTTAAAATATTAGAGGCTCTTTTCAAGTATGGGAACATTTTGTATCCCTTGGTGGGGTAGAGTTGTGGGGAAATCTGAAAAATATAAATTCAGGACTGACTCCAAAGAACTGGCATGTAGCTTTATTCAATTTTATAAGAGTTTTAGTAGGAAAAACTTAAATACACAGGCAAAGCTGACATTTCCAGTGGTGGCCTGCAGGGAATAAATCCACCCCCTCTTAGGACGTGGTCTCTTTTTATAGGAAGTTCTTAATAAATGTGGTAGGTAGTCACTAGGTCACCAGAAAACAATGCATTCTTAGGTTAACAGATAACATCAGGCAGTTATCACGCTCTGTACCTTCATTCACCTCCTTCCTAGGGGACATTTATCTCTGAGCAGCATTCTGGTTTTCTGGGTTGTCAGCCAAGGCTGAGTCTGTAGACAGTTAAACAGTCCAAGAGAATTAAACAGAGAGTAGAGTCCAAAATTCCCCAGACACTTATGCTGCTGGAGCCATGTTGCATCTAAAGTGAGTTTCCCTACAGGTAGCTAGGTTTAAGATGTTTGCTTAAGAACTAGCTTGCTAAACACATATAAAAACAATATATTCATTCATTAAATAGATTTGTATATTTATAAAAACAAATAGTTGACCTCACAATTGTGTTTCAATAGCAGTTGTATTGCTCTGCTTGGCAAGTGACTCTCTTACCTCTCAATCCATCACTCAAAAAAAAACCCTCTTCTTCCTTGCTCATTAAAGCTTGTCATTAAATGGAGTATGACAAACATTTTATCTGAGGCTTTACTCATATTGCAATTTCCCTGGGAGAGGCAATATTTAAAGCCATCATGAATTGCTTTTACTTTAAAATAAATGAATTTCCATTCATTTCTTGTGAGAAGTTTTTGATGGTAGTTGGGAAACTAAAGAAGGCTGGGAGGGTTGGGAAGATGGACTAAGAAAAAAATGAGTCTCAGAGGGAAGAGGAGCCTAATTTTATTCCATGTAAGTGTGTAGTCATATTTTGAGGGCTTACTTATGTATAAGATGCCATGTGAAAGAATTACCGCCCTGGCCATCCCATGGTATTCATCTCGGCTGCGGATGTTCATTAAACACGCGTAATACACAGAATTCTTCCATGAATCTGTGGGGATACAGAGGATGTGGCTACACCCTCTAGTGGGGAGAGCCCCGTACCTTTACCCCAGTGGGTTTTTATTGAGAAAGTAGACACAGTTTGTGGATTCACAGTCTGGCAGAAGGGATCAAAGGGAACAGGTAACTTACAAAGATGCTAACAGAGTCCCTGTTGTGATTCTGGGCAGAGATTGGAGTTTTATCATATGAAAGGGCTACAGATTCCAAAGGTTTCCTGTCTGTTTCTTTAAATTCCAAGTTAATAACATCCTCCAGCAAACAGATCTCACAGGATCTCGTATATTCTATGTCCCAGGCCTGATTACCCCGGGGGTCTGCTGTCTCCGGTCTGAGCTGCCCCTTTGGCTGTTTGCTTAGCCCTGAGAAGGGCAGGAGACAGAGGCAGCCAGGAGACTTGGATTTCTCACATCTAAGTACAAAGACTCAGGCTAAGAGGAGGCAGGGGTTGGTGTCGACCACCCCTTCCTTTCCACAGCCCCTTCATTTCCACAGCCTCACGAGTCTTATTCCAGAGGCCTTTATGTGGTCAGCACCTGTCTTAGGTTGCTCCTTCCTTAAGGAGTCTTACCCGTCATTGGTTAACTGATCAAGCATTAAAGGCCAGGCACAGAACAGGTAGCATTCATGCCAGGGGGATAAGTTTTGTGTCCTTAGTGGCTCCTGGTTCGGAGGTCTCTCACTCAGCCTAAGTCACAGGGGGTCACAGGGGGTCACAGCTTCCTGAGTCCAGGCAGGGCGGCCCTCAACAATGCCAGGTACTCCTCTGGCAGAGAAGGGCGTTCAATTTGTAAACATCTTAATTCGGACAGTGCCTGAAGCTGCACTAAAATAACAGAGTCAGACCCCTAAATCTTACTCAAGAACATTATTTCAAAAGAGCTTCCCCTTGGCTCATCCTCAGTTAGCAGGAAAAATCTTCAAAACACAATCATTCAGCCCTCTGTTCTTGCAACTGCACCAGAGAGAGCCATAGTAAAGAGAGGTAGCCATTGGCTGGGATGGCAGAGGCTGCAGTCAAGAGGAGTGAAGCCTTTGACTCTACTGGCTTACTGTCCACCTCTGAAAATCCTCTTGCCTTTTCATAGAGGGCTGGTCCACAAAGAGGAGAACAAGAGCTCAAAAGTTATTTCACCTTCCTGCCAACTGGAGTCTAGTAAGTTGATCTTGCTTACAACATGGATATGTCTTCGCTTGGCAGAAAGATTACTCATAAATTATATCTGTATCTAATTGATCTGGAAATAGGGAAATGAAGAGATGTTGAGTAGGAAATGAGAAATTTTCAAGCAACACTCTATTTACTTTAACTCTCAAATCCCTAAATAGAAAGACATGAAAATGGCGACTTAATGGTAGAAATATGGTTTGATAGTAGTAGCTTTTATAAAACATAAATTTGAGAATATAAATAATGATATTTGACTTATTCCCTCTGACAAGAAAATCATATTACCATTAAATCTTTATGTGTTTGTTTATAATTTGTTTTCAACTATCCTGGAGGGGGCTAAAAATAATCACAATTTGAAATGAGTATTCCTAGTCTTCCTAAAAATCCAGAACACAACCTAAAAATATCCAAAGACATGTTAAAGGAAGAATAATGGCAGTCACTGAGTTTTAATTCTCACAGCATTATTAGTATATAGAAGTTTTTATCATATTTAGCCTCACTACACTCACTGCCGTATGATCAACACCAAAGAATTGTTATCCAATTATTCAGGTGACAATACAGTGCAGTAAAGTGGTTAAAAATATTGTCTTGGGAATCATGATTCTGCTGCTTACTAGATGAGCAAACTAACCTCAGTTTTCTTCCCTGCAGAATAGGAGTCAAGTAAGAATCAAATAAGATAATCTATGTAGACAACACAGAACCTGATGTGCATGAAGTATTTAAGTAGGTATTATATGGAAATATTTTTTTAAAGATTTTATTTATTTATTTTTAGAGAGGGAAGGGAGGGAGAAAGAGAGAGAGAGAGAGAAACATCAATGTGTGGTTGCTGGGGGCCATGGCCTGCAACCCAGACATGTTCCCTGACTGGGAATCAAACCTGTGATGCTTTGGTTCACAGCCCACGCTCAATCCACTGAGCTACACCATCCAGGGCATATGGAAATATTTTTGAACAGGTTACAAATGCAAGGAGTGTGGGAATAGACAGCTCATCCATGTACTCCAACTGCATCTGTCTTATATATTAGTTGAAATATTACCTCCTGGAAAACAGATAAAAGCAAACAAAACAAAAAAAGAAAAACAAAAAGAAATATTAACTGCTGGTCCTGTGAAATCCCATTGTATCCTGTCTGCATTTCACATATGTTGTAGTTAATGATGTATGCATGAGGATTAAATGAGTTAATATGCACAACTTGTGTAGAATGGTGCTTGGCCCATAGTAAGTGCCCCCATAGTGTTAGTTACTATAATTACTTTCCCTCACAGAGAACTGGTGGACTTTAGTGAACTCTGCGTGTTTTTTCTGAAGAGCCAGGCAAAGTAGGGGATCATGAAGGATCTGTGTCAAGATGTCCTCACCAAAAGGGCAGCTGTTATTCTTTTCACCACTCTGCTTTCCTGAGAGATGGTTGCAGCAAGGAGTTACAAAGTACAGTAAAATTTTGGTCACTGATTTTCATAAGCTCATCTTCTATTTCTTTGGCCAAATAAAATGACAATATATTTAGATATTTGGCCTAGAGTAAACACTTCATCTATTGAGTAATGAATGGCTCAACAGCAGAGGTTTCTATTCTCTTATGGTAAGGTCCACAAATGTTGAATCTAAATGTCCAATCACTAACAATTTATTAATAATTATGTAATCGGCTGATAATTGTTTATCATTTTTTATGTGCCAGGCATTTCACAATAAACTAGACTGATTTCTTTTCTGAAGAAAATTACAAGTTAGCTGACCTTGATTCTTCTGCTTTTTATCATATTACATACACATTAAAAAGGACCATATCTGTAAATGAGTGAAGGTGTCTAGAGCAGGCAGCTTCAGGGAGGGGTTCGCTGTCCAGGCTGAGGCAGCAACGTCTTTGCATGCCAGCTGGGAAACTTTATGTAAGGTACTGGGCTTTTAATTTCTCCACAGTTTTTCAAATGTGTTTAATTTCTCCATAATTTTTCAAATTAGATGAAAACATACAGTGTCTGGTTGGCGATGGGGGAAAGGACGGGTAGACACTCAACTTAGTGTGGTGTTCAGTGTGGAGTTTGTGAGTTGGCAGTTGACGTCAGGACTTTGAGTCAGCCATGAAAAGAATGAGAGAGCTGACTGACATGGGAAACACATACAGAGGGGGTGCCACCATGCTTCAAACATATAATCTTTAAAATGGTTTCAAGAGCTATTGTTTTTTAAGCCAGTTATTTGGTTTTTAAATATTATCCCACAACAATTTGATGGTGATTGCCTTGAGTGAGGTACCAGCTGTTACAGGCTTTTTTGTGTATTTCGCAAATCCCTGATGGGGAGGGAAAGAATACAACTACATTGTGTTTCACTAGCTTGAAGTAGTGGGGCCCAAAATAATTGGGAGAAGTTCATGTACATTAGCTGTTAGGGTCTTGGGAGGGACACGTTTTTTAGGTTGGTGTATCTTCCTGTGGCAGGGTAAACATTTGTGCTGCATTTTTTAAAGAGCCCCTGATTTAAAAAGATGGTAGTGGTAAACAGCCAGAATTCACCATCACGTATTTTTACATATCTCCAGAGGAGCTAGGATTTACACTCAAAAGTCTTCTGATTCCCATGGCAACCAGCAGAAGTATTCAACTAATGCTACATGCTGTGTACATTAAACCTCCCCCACCTCCTGCAGTTTCCTTCCCTATGGATTCAACCTGAACCTCACAAAACTGTACACCTTGAAAAAGGCTCTTTTCCAGACACAGAATTGGTTTCCAAGATGCAAGCAATGAAACCCAGGAATGTAGAAAGAAGTCCTCCCAGAGGAAACCTTTACAAACCCAGAGGGAAAAGGTACCCCCAAATACAGACAGTGTCTGTCTGCTTCCCTGATTTGACAGGCTTCAGAGCTCCTTGTTTTAAAGCCAGACATGAATCTGTGAAGAGATTCCCTTGAGTTACAACCCTTTTTGGGACCAGCTACCATGAAGATAACATATGTGGTGAGGCAGAGCCAAAAAGCACCCACTGGGCTGCACAGTGGCTCTGGGAACATTTATAACACATCCTCAGGAAGCTGGAGTGATTAGTCATGGGTCTGGAGAAAGACCCCCCTCTGTGCTGGCTGTCTCATAGGCACTGGGGGTGGGCTGTCACCATACTGCTTGTTCTCCAAGGAGGATAGTAGTGACTCTATTCTCCTGAGGATGAGTGAGAACCTGAAGCCTGAGAATCGAAGATCCAAAAGCCAAGCAAAGACAGCTTGGATCTTGACTTTTTTTTTTTAATTTCCAAGAAAATAGTCATATTCAGATTGAAGATGGGCTGGGGTGTTTTGCATAAAATCCTTCTGAGATTCCAAGATATTGATGAAATGTGGACTAGTCATTCACCTCTGTTCTTCTGGGAATGTTCATAGGAACACTCTGCATCAGAATGAACCATGCTACCTCTGTTGGCTTCTTTCTAGAGCCAACCACTGTCCCTTTGTTCCTCATGATTCCTCAAATAGGACGTATGTTTACGGGATGTTGGGTTAAGACTCTGTCTTCAATCACTGTATTCCTGGTCAGTGTCAGCTGAAAACCCAGGTGTTGATCTCACATCTGTTGCTTTGTGATTTTAGGCTCGGTGGTTTCCTTTACTTGTAAGATGGAAATGCTAAACTAAATCTCTAAGTCTAGTATCTTATTGCTCAAAAGTCTAGAATTACTGGAACTGAAGTCAATAGAACTAGGGTCTGATTAAAGCTCTGACTTCCCCTCTTTTTTTTGTAAAGTGAGACCAGAGTATTGAAGAGTGAACCACACTGTGAGACACATGGTACAGAGTCTTGCTGCTCTGTGTGTCCATAGAGCAGCAGAAGCTCACTTGAGAACCTTAGAATTTGGACCTGACTCCAGATCTAGTGGTTCAGAATCTGCATGTAGACAGCCTCTTCTGGAAATTCACATGCACATTAAAATTTGAGAATCACTGACACTGAGTACTTCAACAGGCTGTGTTTCTATTGATAAATTTCCTGGCAGCAAGGTGAACTATATTAAGCACCATAATCTACCTTCCTCTCACCCCCTTTGAGGTTATTGTTGATTACTGTTTTCATTTAACATATGAGAAAACTGAAGTGTAAAGAGATTAAGTAATTTATCTGTAGTCACATGATAAATAGGTTATGAAGTGTAAAACCAAAATAGATTTAAGGCAGCCTTCCCATATGGCCAGTCAGCTATGGGGGGGAAGGAGTGTCCACTAGGTCTTCTTCAGATTGCCTACTTTAAATCTCCCTCGTTTATTAACAGATAGCATCTCCTGGCAAAGAAGCCCTTTGCAGGATACCTCCCACCTCCCAACTTAACACCATTTTTCTTAAAATTTATCATTTGATTCTCATGATGACATCACATGGAAATCAGTGGTGGGATTATTACTTCATTTTAGAGATGGGATTAGATTCAAAGTCTAGAGAACTGGATTTAGTTCTTTGAGCTCAAGTCACAGAACCCACGCATAAGCCCACATGTTTGGGTGCCAGGCCCAGGATTATATCATTGCCTCCTTATTGTGTTTGATTCAAATATTCATTGTGCTGCCTACCTGCTGGTCTTTGTGTCCATGCTGACTTCAAAGCCAGAGCAATGGATAGTGTGCCTCCTTGATGTTTTTTTTAAGTCAAAATTTGTAATTATGGTATAATATGCATACATACAATTTACCATCTTAACCATCTTAAAAGTATATAGTTCAGTGGTATTAAGTACATTCACATTGTTGTGAAACCATTACCACCATCTATCTATAAAACTCTCTTCTTCTTGCAAAACTGAAATTCTGTACACAATAAGTAATAACTTCCCATGTCCCCCTCTCCCCAGTTCCTGGCAACCACCATTCTATTGTCTGTCTCTGTAAATTTGAGTAATCTAGGTAACTCATGTATGTGGACTCAGAGTATTTGTCTCCTTGTGACTGGTTTATTTCATTCTCATAATGTCTTCTGGGGTTATCCATGCTATAGTATGTTTCAGAATTTCCTTCCTTTTTAAGGCTAATATTCCATTGTATGTAAATACCACATTTTGATTATCCATTCATTGATGGGCACAAGAATGGTTTCAACCTTTTGGCTATTGTAAATAATGCTGCTAAGAGCATAGGTGTACAAATATCTCTTCAAGATCTTGCTCTAAGTTCTTTAGAGTTTATATCCAAGAGCAGAAATGCCAGGTCATATGGTAATTCTATTTTTAATTTTTGATGAATTGCTTTCCAAAGTAAGTGCACCATTTTACAGCCCCATCAACAGTAAAAAAAATGTTATTTTTTAAATTTAAGAAAAATTTAATAACATAATTTGTTGTGATGTCCATTTTTCTGCCTTATTTCTTTTAGTTAATGCTCTGGCAGAATGAAAGGCTGACTTCTGGAGGCTGAATTCAGCCAACAGTGTTTTCATTGCTCTGAAAGGAGCTGTACCACTTCTTTTCCTTGAGCATAGACAACCTATTGAGAGGCTTCCACATGTGACAAGCAGCAGGTGGTCCTGTGATCATTTCTCACAACAGCAACTCATTTTGAATACTGGTCTTAAAAAGTGGTAGATATATTAAATAAAGTATATTTTTGAGATTTTAGACAAAATCTAGTGGTTTCAAAGCCAAAATGTTATTGAATTAGGTTAGAAATATACATCAAAAAATAAAAATAGTCCTTCAGAATGGTTATGTGTTTATCTTGTGTCATAGAATGAGCTTTTGTTGAAATAGATTGTTAAATGATATAAAGCACTTTTTATATCATCACTTGGATAATGCAACTAACACAAACATGGCTTCATCCTATTTAATTCTGATTTTGTTCTGTTTTTTTGTTTTTGTTTTTTTAGATTACTGGCAGGTCTGAAGTTGTCTTCAGAGAGAGGTATTTTCCCCCAAAGCTCACCTAAACATAGAAGAACATTTCATGTCTTCCAGAGTTCATTTGTTTTTTCCATTTAGTTGTCTGCTCTTAAGAAATATTGAGAAAATTCTATATATAATAAAATGTAACATAATATAACCACACAATGTTTGAAAAACTGTCCCTAGGAATAATCATTCTCATATTTTAAAAAATCTATAACATTTTAATTCATTTCTTGGAATACAATGAAGCACAGAGGTCTTATTTGGTCACTAGTAGGACTGAATTTTTTATGCCAGAAAAACTGGGCAAATCCCCATTGTATTAAGCCAGAAATCAACTGATTGGTACATCCTATCATTTCATAAACATTGTAATACATGAGAGTAACAGAGTAAATGCTGACTTTCCCTTCGAAAAGTCTAATTCTGATAAAGGGGATATCAGCCCTGGCTGGTGTGGCTCAGTGGATTGAATGCCAGTCTGAAAATCATAGGGTCACCAGTTTAATTCCCAGTCAGAACACATGCCTGGGTTGCAGGCCAGGTCTCCAGTAAGGGGTATGTGAAAGGCATCCACACATTGATCTTTCTCTCCCTCTCTTTCTTCCTCCCTTCCCCTCTCTCTAAGAACATAAAGATTCAATCTTCATACAAAGGGGGATATCAATATCAAAAAAGGTGATATTCAATGTAATTGAATGAGTAATCACTCATTAAATATTAAACAATTATTGTGTTAACAATATGAAATTGCTAGTATTGAACTTTTGGCCTACAAAATCATTAGACATTGGCAAGGTGCTAAACATTATAAAACTATTAGAAATAAAATTCCTTCATTTAAAGAATTCACAGTCTACTGAAGTAAACAGACTCAAAATAACTATAAACATGAGTGCCCTATAATAGAAACATGTACACAGTAGAACTTTGGACACAGAGGGAATGGGGGGATTAACTTACTTCAAAGGGAATTTTAATGACTGCCACTCACCAGTAGAGATAAAATATTTTGATAGAATGGACTACATATTCTTTTCTGGGCTCATAAATTCATTTTAATGGTAATAAAATCAACAATCTTAAGCAGAATGAAAGAAGAAAATTGAGAATGTTTTCAATTTTTTATGCTAAAAAAATTGACATTTTTCTATTCTTTTAAAAATTCATTTGAAATTCCTTTGGATATCAGCAAGGAGACCATCATGAAATAGTTCATATAGAACTGACAGGTGATGTTACTCCATGGGAGTCAGCTCTGTAGACAGTACTATCAGGTCCAAGGTCCAGAGCTCTCTTCTAATTACTAGGGATTATTGTAATAATCCTAAACTATACGAGGTCTGTCTGTAAAGTCTAGCTACAGTTAATATAATGAGAATGGCTTATGCAACATTGATGTAACCTGGCAGTCAAGGAGATGGACTGGAATATGCATGCGTAAACAATGATGAGTTCACTGTACTAGTTAGTGGGAGTGGTAGACACTGTTGAGTGAGCATGTGTACTGTGTGATTGTTGCATTCAAAATGACTGAGCAAGTAGAGCAAAGAGTCTGCATCAAATTTTACATTAAGCTTGAATATTCTTCCATGGCAACTGTTCAGATGATTTAGAAGGCCTCAGCTATGGGAAACTAGTGATTGGCAGCTTCATCACAACAATATGCCTGCTCATGCATCACTACTTATACAGAGTTTTTTTGTGAAACATCAAATCACCCATTGACTCAGCCCCACTGCAGCCCAGATTTTGTACCCTGTGACTTCTGGTTTTTCCCCAAACTAAAAGCACCTTTGAAAGGGAAAAGATTTCAGAGTGTTGAAGAGATTCAGGAAAATACAGTGGAGCAGCTGATGGCGATTCCAACAAAGGCTTTTGCAAAGTGATTTGAAAAGTGGAAGAAATGCTGGGAGAACTGTGTCAAAGTGCCTACTTTGAAGGGGACTGAGGCATCATTATCCTATGTACAAAGTTTCTTGTATCTTGTATCTTCTTCAATAAATATCTCTGTTTTCATATTGCATGGCTGGATACTTTCTGGACTGACCTCATATTTCTCTTGGGAGATGGCTATAGTCTTTCTTGATTCCCCTGTTTTTAGCCAGATACATTATTTTACATTTTTGGTGTTAATATGTATTCTAATCTTTATGGAGAACTCTTTGTTAAAAATTACATAAAGAAAAAAAAGCTGAAGAGAATACTTTCTAAACATTTCAAAGTTTTAAACACCTACTCACCTTAAAAAAAAAATTAAAACAGCAACAGAACACCAGACTTGCTGATGTCACTTTTCATTGATGTTGACACATTTTGGTTGTCAATTCTATTTTTGTTCACTTAACCAAAGCCTCAGATTTCTACTTACAGAACGTAGCTTAGAAATTTGCCTTTGTTTAAACTGCAATGGCTGGAAAGCCGTGTAAAACATGATAAATAAAAATATTGTTGAAACTGCCTCACCTTTTCTGACAGGATCTTGAGTTGCTTTTATGATGATGAACATGACACTTTTTATCTAGGGCTAACTGTGAAGGACACAGAGACAAGCAACCACATTACTTAATAAAAACCACCATCTATCTATGCATTTGAATTCATCCTAGAATATAAGTATTTGTTTTTTCTTTTTGCTGAGTCTACATTTCTTAACCCAGATGCTGTCTAGGGCAGCTAAGCAATCAATTTGAGCTTAAACAAATAAATGCTCATTGAACAAAAGAATGAAGTGAATGAAACTCAAACTCTGTTAGAGAGTCAAAGAAAGCAACATTAGTGACAACCTAGTGCTACCCATTCATTTTGCAGTTTCTCTAGTTGATTCAAAAGAATTTGTCCTTAAATAACAAAAACAAAGAAACAGGTTTCCTTTCCTAGGGCAGAAGCAGTGGGGTGGCTCTAATTTTGTTAAAGGAAAGTGTTGTAAAACAAATGACTGCAAATTAGTGTTCAAAGAGCTTTAAAAGAGACATGGGAGAGGGAATCTGATCAACTCATCCTGGGTTTTAGTGAGTGTTTAAGAGCAGGTGTTATTGGACAATAGTTAACTATTAGGTCCTAGTTAAGCAGAAAGATAAGGTGAAGGAGAGGGGGAAATCCTGAGAAAGGCACAGAAGCAAGGGAGAGCCTAGCTTATTTCAGGGAGAATAAGGAAATAGATGAACTCCACCAGAGACAGGTTCCGATGCTGGCAGACGAGGATAAAGAGGTAAGCAGGAACTACATTTTGAACGATACCCTATTTCGGCTTTATTTTCTAGACTCCAGGCAGGGAAAGTTGTTAAGAGGTCATTGACAAAATACAAGGAAGACTTGACTTAAGATAGTGGAATTCAGTTGGAGTTGCTTTGAATTTTTGAAAGGGGATAAAAAATTTGAAACTAAAAGGGGGAGGGATTAGACCTACAGATATGGATTCTTAATCAGCAAGTTGGGAAGCTGAAGCCGTGCAAACAAGTGTAATCACTTAGGAGATGAAGCGTTCCACGGGGCAGCCTTCGCATCACCTGGCAGCTTGCTGGAAATGTAGAATCTCGGGCCCCACCCAAGGCTACTGAAACAGAACCTGCATTTTCCTTAGGTTTGTAGGTGATGACTTTGCACACAAAAGTTTAAAAGCCTGCTTCATCTGTTAGACTCCAGCAGGATCATCCTTATAAGGTAATTGGGCAGACCTGGATAAGCCCAACTTAAGTACCCCTGATTTATTAAAACAGTACAGGCACCCCTCGTTATATTGCGTGTTGCTTTGTTGAGCTTCACAGGTGTTGTGTTTTTTTACAAATTAAAGGGAAGACCCTCCACCAGCAAAAAACAAACAAAAAAAACTTATTTCATTGCAATACTCTATTGTAGTGGTCTGGAACTGAACCCACAATATCTCCGAGGTATGCCTGTAATTTAAACCCTGCCTGCACAGTAACCTTCCTAACTTTAAACATATACCTAAGTACAGACTTTACCCTTGGAGACTCTATTTTGGGGTGAAGCCCAGGCACTCCCCAGATGACTCTAATATATAGCTATGAGAAATAATCATTGTGCTAAGGAGTCTGAAGGGGAAGCAGAAAGCTAAATTCAGTCAAATAGGATTTTTTTAAATGATGGGAGAATAATGCTAGAGTGTATTAATAATAAAAGCCTTAGTTATTGTTCCGCAGGATGGTGTAAAGGTAACTTCTGGAAGATATCATTAATGGTAAAAATGGCATGGTCTTTAGAAAACCTTTGAGTTCTAATTAAGCTCTTAATTTGCAGGAGTTTCAATTAACTTAGAGAACTTATACAACCATTTTTTTAAGTTAGCAGAGACAGGATAAAAACTTGTCTTATGTTAAAGTAGGTTGGGGGAGAGGGAGAGACAAGATGTCAGGAAAAGGGAGAGATATTTTTCTCTTAGTGGTACAAAGCTGCGTGCCTCAATTTTCTAAACCTTGAAACGGTGGCATTTTGTAAGACTGAAAGACTGTGTAGGTGTAAGTAGAATGTCAAGGATGAGTCAAAAATTAATACCTAAATTATAGAGTATGATGAAAATTTTATGCCTCTGCCTTTGAAATCAAGTTGGGGAGAAGGAAGTATTGATTGATTCTAAAGTACTGCTTATATTGGGTTATCTTTTAATCAGATAAATTATGCCCATTTCTAACAAAGGAGAAAGACTTAAGCCATGCATTTTTAAGTGGTTCTGCAAATTTCTCAGACCCATAGCTTATTCATTGGCAGATTAGCTTCAACTGTATAAAATGAGATTTCAAAAAATTGGAGAATTTTTAACTATATGAAAGTGTGTTATGCACTGATCCTAATAAGATTTTTCCAGATGCACAAATCATGTTATAATTATTTTGGTAATCTTAAAAGTTACCTACCAGTAGAATAGTTTTTATGAAATATTTATAAAAAGTGTTTTGGTATTCAGTAGTTGCTTAAGCTCTCCAAGTTATCCTAGGTACCTATGGATGTTATGAAAGAGCTGTAAGACATTCTCTGTGTCCTTGAGGAGTTCAAATATTTGTTCAATAAAAACAATTAGAGTTGTGCATCTAAGGAAAATATTTCATTTTCAAGATACAATGAAATTGCACTTAAAATTGAGAAAACCTCTAAAGTCATAACATTCAAGGTTTTAAAAATTAAATAACAGCAATAATATTCCAAATGATATGTGAATGCAAAATTGCTACAGATGGTTTTTATATTGGTGCAACATTTTAACAAAATGATCATGACAGCTATGGACACAGAATATGACCTGAGAAATTGTAACATCCCATAATTCTCTAACTTAGAATATAGGCATAACTACCCACTCACTCCAATTCTCGAAATAAGGTGGATAAAAATATTGTCACTTTTCTTACCTGAACAAGTTAATTTCTCAAAGACATAAAGCATGCCTATTCTGCAATATCTCCCCCTGCCTCTAGCCCCCACACATATACCTGCTCTGTTGCCTGGTATTTCACGATGGCTGCTTTTGGAAGGAAATAGGCTATTGCAGATTAAATGGAGCTCAATGTATGATAGACTTTTAGTGCATATTCACTATTCATTCCACTTTCAAATAAATCTATTTCATTTTATTCTCAGAAAAATCCTTTTAGGTGGTGTTATACAGCTTTAGCAGATTGAAAAAAAAGGACACTCACGGAGATAAATTTACTCACCTAAAATCACACAAAGGGAATTTCAAACCCAGTTTTTAAATGTAAACTCTCTATAGGACTGGCATTTGCTTCCTGGTTTGTAGAACATCACTGCATGATTGAAAATGTAATAGAGTGAACGCACTTTCAAGAGAACCTAAGTGAGGCACAGGGTTCTCACTTTAGCAACTTTTTTTCCAGTCTGCAGTCTCAAGGTTTAGGAAGAATGTGGTCTTTTATTCAGATTCTGGCTCAGCCATTTGCTAGCTCTGTGACCTTGAGTAAGTCAACTAATATGTTTGAGTAGACTTATTTTTTCCTTCTTTATAAAAACAATAAAATTTTTCTTACCTCACATGGATGCCGAGAGAATTAAATGGGTAGTACATATGAAGTACTTAGTACAGGTCCTGGCATGAGGAAAACACGCAGTAAATGTTAGCTGTTATTATCTTCATGACTCTCAAATTTTGATATCTAAACCAACTAGCTCTTCTAAGTTGCAGACTCACATATCCTCCTGGTGCTGCTGGTGAGGATGTTCTCTTGGATAGGCACAGTCCCCTCAAGCTCATCATGCCCCCAAAAGAACTCATCTTTGTGTAAGATAATACAAAGAGTTTGGCACAATGGTGAATTAGCACTGAATAAATGTTAGCTGTTACTATTATATATTCCCAAACTGTTCTTTCTCTTGTCATTGCCGTCTTTTTCTTCTTCTCTTTCTCCTTCTCCTCTTTCTCCTTCTCCTTCTTCTCCTCCTCCTCCTTCTTCTCCTCCTCCTCCTTCTTGTTCTTCTTATTCTTGTTCTTCTTCTTCTTCTCCACCTCCTCCTTCCTTCCTTCCTTCCTTCCTTCCTTCCTTCCTTCCTTCCTTCCTTCCTTCCTTCCTCCCTTCCTCCCTTCCTCCCTTCCTCCCTCCCTCCTCCTTCTTTTCCTTCTCCTCTTCCTCCTCCCCTCCTCCTTCTTGTTCTTGTTCTTCTTGTTCTTGTTCTTGTTCTTCTCCTTCTCCTTCTCCTCTTCCTCCTCCTCGTCCTCTTCCTTCTTTTTCATAAACAGCACATTTTCTTCTGGGGAATCTCAACTAGAAAGCTGAGAATCATCCTAAATTCCTGCATTTTATCCATCCAGCAAGATCCAGTCAATCACTAAGTTCAATACATTTTTCCAACTTATAAATATCTCTTATACCTTTTGCTCCCATGGCCTCATCTTTTTCTTTTTTTTAGTTATTTGAACAGATTTTTGAAATCTCTGGAATCCAAGGCAAACCCCCACTCCAAACTATTCCCCTCACTGATGCTTGAATGAATCCTTAAAATTCAAACAGCCTGTCATTCACTTGCCTGAACTCCTTCATTAACATTCATCCAGCCTCCATCCTGTGTCTCTCCTTTCTTGCCGCAGTAAACAAAACCACTTCCTTCTCAAGCCTCCCCTCTTAGATGTACCAGGTATTGTAACCACATTGTCTTCTGAAATTTTCTATAGTGCATTCTCAACCCTGAGGTCCATTGTAAGTGTTTTCTGAATCTAAAGTGGGCTTTCCTCATATCTGTAAAAAAATATTTTTATCCAATGTCGGGAAATACAATGATTATTTGAAAATACTTTTAAAACTTCAAGTTATTTATTATTTTATTGTATATATTCACTGTATTTATTGGTGATGATGATGCTGATGATGACAACAAGTATTTCATTCTAGGTTGTGAGCTTTCTTCAATAAGAACTATTTAATTCTTTTCTTTATCATCAGTTTCTAACACAGGGTCTCAAACATATATAGGTCAGTTTCCTGATGGGAGCACAAAACTAACAGAAAGCATAAACTCATCTCTCCAGGGGCTCTGCAAGTGCTTCATATATAGAAGGAATGAGTGAAACATCACAGTACATATTTTCTAGATAATTTGTGTTATAGTTGGCTTAGAGTAAGACTGTCTATAAAATGTATGGTTGGCTTTTCTGTGTGGTCCATTTTTAATGGTCACAGATCCAAATGTACCTTACAGCAGGTCTGACATATTATTTTATATCTGTCATGTACAATTTATGCTTGATTACTCTAGTGTTGGAGTAAACCTCATAATTTCCTCTCTCTTTCAAACCCATTTATGGTGGATAAAATGAACTTTTGTTTTCACAACTCATTCCTCATTCATTCATACATATTTATTGTGTCCTTGTTATATGACAGAAACAATTGTAAAATCATTTTTTCTTCTATTGTATGTTGCATTACAACATATGATGTTGTAATTTATGATGTAGTATTATAGTTAGGGGCAAATGTGGTTGCCTTTGCTTACCTGATACAGTTCTTGAAATTGGCATTTAATATATGTTAGGTCAATAACTGAATTGATAAACACATGATCCAATGGCTAAAATTATATATTTAGTGACTATTTAGTTTAAATTCCAGACTTAATTATCAAGCAGAATTAGTGGCTTAGTGTATTTTCCAGTTCAAATGCTCTTTGCTCAGGTTTTCTTTGGGATTATAAGATGCCATGATTAGGTCAGTAGTTTTCATATATGTATTTAAAGTGGTAGACTTTGATCTCAAATATAGTTGAAAATATAGAACAATACACAGAAAAAGTGAAAATCATCCTTAATCATCTGTTCAAAAGCATGCTTAGATATCAATGGTGAATGTGTCAGCTACAGATCCACCCTTTGCAGAACACCTGCAGGCACCACTGACACAGAATGCACTGTGACCTGTGCCCCTAGACTTGTCTGAAGTGGCAGCCCTCATTACCTTCCTATCATTTTAATATCTATGTGCATTTTTCTTAACATAGCATCCCGCTTTCCTGATTTAGATTATTAATACAGGGTGTGGCAAAAGTAAGTTTATAGTTGTGAGCACATAAAATATGGAGTTTATTCTTATATTATTTTTAATTATTGTATTATTTTCCATATGAACAACTATAAACCTACTTTTGGCACATCTGGTATTTTCCATATTGTTAAACTCATTTTACTAGTTACCTCTTTTTACTTATCGCTGTTTCACACACAACATTTAAGTTCATGTAGCATTTGTAGAGCCTCTAGAGAGATGAGTTTATGCTTTCTGTTAGTTTTGTGCTCACATCAGGAAATTGACATAAAGAGTATTTCATATAACATCAGGATCCTATCAAACTGTCCTGGTTCCTACAAACCACATCTTAGTCATTTATGGCAGAATATTTCTGAGGGTGGGAGGAGGTATAAAGATACATAAAACAAACTCTTACAGAATTAACTGCCAACAAAATTCATTATGGTTGTATTTTGATTCATTTAATTATTTAAAAAATGAATACAGTTAAAAGCCATAGACAACTTTGATCTAGAGATATGAAGAAAGATACTTTATCATAAGAAACTAATTCAACAGTAGCAAAAATACATGCTAATGATATTCATTGCTATACTATTTATAATGTGAAGCTATGGACCATTTTTCTCTTTATATATTTATTTTGTCCTATAGAACAAAACAAATTCCACATGGACTTTAAAAATTAATGTATAACCCTGGCTGGTGTGGCTCAGTGGACTGAGTGCCGGCATGCAATTCAGATGGTTGCTGGTTTGCTTCCCAGTCAGTGCACATGCCTGGGTTATAGACCAGGTCCCCAGTAGGGGGAGCATGAGAGGCAGCCACACATTGATGTTTCTCTCCCTCTCCTCTCTCTAAAATTAAATAAGTAAAATCTTTAAAAAAATAAAATTTAATGTATAAATGAAAGCTTCAAACAAGAGAATATTTTGTGTCAATATTTAATTGATATTTAGGTGGAGAAAACTTTTGATATATCAAAAGAACAATAATAATAACAAATGGCCATACTTGAATATTTGGATAAATAAAAATAAAATTTTTATAGTTAGGAGAAATCATAAATAGAGTGGGACAAAAAGAATTGGTATCCTTACTATACAAGACCAGTTATAACTCAATAGATAAATGGGCAAAAGTCATGAAACAAACAGGAAAAGTGATTCATAAACACATAGAAATATTTAAAGTTATATCCAGAAGTAAATGTTTAACAAATAGAAAACTCTGGCATGTGTATATCTCTTTTCAGTGACTATCTTAATAGTTTTAACAGTCATGTTTAAACCCATTTGTCTTCAGGCTACATCAAGTGGAAATATATTGGCCCCATCTCTCCACCATGCAAATTTCCTTGTAGTTTGTCATCTCCTTCTCTGTGTCTCCATGAGCACTGTACCTCATAGTGTAGAGATGCCCCAACGTCTGGGAAGCTGAGGCCCGGTTGTGTGAGGCCAGCTCTCCTGTTTAACACAGCACATGTTATTTGTCAAACTTTTTGAGTCATCTCATCAGAGAGTTGGAAATAAGAGGACCTGTCACTCAAGCCAGCATTCCCAGATTCCTCTGACCTATTATAACTTATATAATCAGAAAAATATCAATGTATAAATTATTATAATTGTAGAGAAAATATCTTGGTAGGAAGAACAATATATTCAAAAAGGAAAAAAAGCTCTGCTGTAATTATGGAATTATTTATAGATTACTGTAACACAGATATTTTTAAACTGATTGTTTTTACCCTGAAAGTAAGAAACTTATTCACAATTACAGATCACATAAGAAACTAGAACTTCCAAGAAGAGTGATATAGTCTACTTCCTTCTTTGCCTAACTAAGCACCCTTCCCTCCTTACTTCCCCATTCACAGTCCAAACAATCTAGTAGCAATTAAACATCAACAAAAGTGTGAAAATTTTCCTTGGGTGGCAAGGTTATGTGAGAGTCAACCATCTGACACAATAATTTTTTAAGACATTTTAAGTCACAAAACTAAGTTTGTTAAAAAAATCTTTTAAAAGCACTGAGACACCTGGAAGAAACTGATAATCTATTGATGAGGAATTTATTTCATTCTATCTTGTATTTTACTTTATATGTCCTGTAAAATAGCAGGAAATATTTTAGGTAACTTGTGAATAAATGATTTTATATTTAGAATTTAAAATATGATGCTGTGAGTTCTTGTTACTCAGTTGGGCTTCTCTGTACTCTGATTTCTCAGTGAATGGCTGAGAGGGGACACACACACACACACACACTTTTTCTCCATACACTTATTTCTCTGAACAGAATTTACAGACTTCACAGCAATTCTTTGAACAATAGGGCAATTACTGTGTTCATAAGAGAGAAGGCCACTCTATTTTCCCAATAGAAAGACCCCCAAAATTAGCTATTTTGAGAACATTAGACCCTCACCTCGAAGGACCTGAATGAGCCTCCCTTCTTCTCTTTTAGATTCCAGAGTGAATCTATACACTTGTGTTAGTAGAAAATTTCTGAGAGGAACAGGACCTGGAAACTTTCAGTCAATAAAATTTTCAATTTCAAAAATTTTATGAATAGGTTTTTACTTCTTTTGAATGGGTAGACACTTATTCATTTTGAAATGTTTTTCTGTTGGCTTTATCTTCTCCCATGTGTACAGAACATTACATTTAAACTTTGCACCTGAGTAGTCTTACCATTTCGGGTGATAATGTCTCTGGAGGTCAATTGATGCAGACACTAGCCCCCCAAGTCTGTGTCATTATGGATGAAATGAGACATTCACATGAACTACCTAGTCTGGTGGAGGAAAAGGGACAGCAAGGGTTTTCTGTCAAGGGGAGCAAAAGCCTTGGCCCTTGTTTGATGAGCTTTTATTATCTTATGGGGCACATTACCTGAAGGTTCTCATTAACTACGCACAGGTTCACTTTAGGTGGTTACCATTTACAGAAAACACAGGAGCCAATGCCGCTAATCACATCACAGAAGAGGGACATTTGCAAATGAAAAGGGAAAAGTGTTTGAACTGGTTATACTCATCCTTGGAAGGTTTAGCATGGATTTTAGGAAGTTACTTTACAGTAAATGTCCTCAATTCAGGGTGAGGGAGTTTTTAGCAAAAGCAAGACTCAAGGCAGCCTAGGCACATTGCAGGCCTGATTCCCCCCAGGAGAACCTATCCGTGGGCATGGGTCCTGTGCATCTTCGAGTGGGAGCTGGGCCCACACCACGTAGAAGGGTCTCCTACAGTCAATTATTTATTTATTTTTAAGTCTTTATAGTACATACTGCAACTGATCAAATCATTGCTGTAACAAGCTGAAGAGAGGTAATGGTGAAAAATATGTGCCATAAAAAGAAAGAAAATTCAATAGAGTGGCCTTCTCTCTTATAAACACAGTAATTGCCCTATTGTTCAAAGAATTGCTGTGAAGTCTGTAAATTCTGTTCAGAGAAATAAGTGTATGGAGAAAAAGTGTGTGTGTGTGTGTGTGTGTGTGTGTGTGTGTGTGTCCCCTCTCAGCCATTCACTGAGAAATGAAAGGGCATTGTATCTATCCTGGCTATTGGTCTCTTTGGGGCATTTTAATAGAGATCTATGAAAGTAATGCTATTCTATACTTATGGAGATAGGTTTGTATCTTGAATATTTTTCTATTTGTTATAGTATTTCATCTTTCCACAAATAGGTTTTATATTTGAGCAACGACTAAGGCAAAGGGTTATATGAGCAATTTGCTGGCAAAACATGTATTATGCCTTAGTTGAAAAATAGCTCCAAGGCTTTTTCTATGAAAACTGGCTTAAGGAAAAACCATAAACAGGACCAGAACCAGGTATCCTAGCTTAGGCATTAATGGAGGGTAACAGCCTTATTGTCTTCCTAACTGCTCTCTCTCCAGTAATAATGAGAGTGAGACCCTCCCACATTGTTCCTTGTCTACTTTTCTTTCTCCCAATCTGTCTCTCCCTAGTTCATAGGAGTGGGCTTGTGCCATGTGCTTTTATAGTCAACCTCAAACCTTTCTTTGCATATTCAAATAAGCATTAATGCCCTCTTCTAGGTAATGGTCCATCCATTCCAGGCTCATGCTTTCTCTTTCCTTCATCAATTTTCAGACTTAGAAGAGAGTAATACAAAAATTTATTTTCTTGCTAATAAGATTATAAAAATCAATCCTTTCCTTCCCCCACTCAATCAACACAGAAATCGATGTCAGAACCCATCTTCTTCCTTTCCCTGACTTTTACAAAGTGTCCTTCCTCCAGACTAAGGCTCCTCCCTCTGCACATGCTCTAAATCTGATTCCCTGTCATCTCCTCAGTAACCTCAATCCATCCATCAGTCATTCCTTCTCTTGCCTCTAAATTCTATTTTGATGTGATTTCAAACTTACAAAAATGTTGCAGGAATAATGCAAGAAAATCCAAGTACATTGTATCCAAATTCACCCATCATTTACATTTGCCCCACTTGCCCCTCTTTCTGGGCCTCTCCCTCCTTGAGGAATCATTTCCAGTACATGAGGAAGAGACCATACTTCTTACCTCTTAAATGTTGTGGGATGTGTTTCCTAAGGACAATGACAGTCTCTGACATAACCATAGTGCAGTGATCAAAATCAGAAAACTCAACATTGATTATAATAATATTATTTAATCTGTGGTCTGTGTTCAAATTCCATCATTTTCCTAATAATTAATGTCCTTAACAATTATTTTCCTGTCCTAGGATTCAATCCCAGATAACTCTTTCATTTAGTTGTCATTTCTCTTTAGTCTCCTTAATTTGGAATCATTCCTCACACATTTTAAAATCTTTTTTGATCTTGGCAATGTTAGAAAATAAACATCAATTAATTATTAGAATGTTATTTAATTTGGATTTGTTTGTTATTTTCTCATAATCAGAATTCAGGTTATTTACTTTGTCAGGAATACAAGTAGTAGATATGATGTTGTGTCTTTTTCAGTCCATTTTATCAAGAGGTTCATGATGTTGATTTGTCCCAATATTGGTAATGTCACTTGGTTAAGGTGATGCTGCCATATTTCTCTACTGTAGAGTTATTAGTTTTGGTTTGTAATTAACACATTATTTATGGGGGTATA
This sequence comes from Tonatia bakeri, assembly GCA_004024845.1. NCBI lineage: Eukaryota > Metazoa > Chordata > Mammalia > Chiroptera > Phyllostomidae > Tonatia > Tonatia bakeri. The sequence goes on along the minus strand of PVIA01008835.1, from coordinate 17,254 downwards.
ATTTGAGATGGTCAATATACTCTGTTCTCTATCACTATCTCACTCATGAATTTTAGCATCCTAAAATTAGCTATTTTCTAACTTTATCATTCATTCCCTATTTATTAGTTCACATTTTACTTAAAGAAAGAGGCTTGCTTTCTTTCCTTAATTAATTAATCAAATTACTATGGGCTTATGGATTTTACTTTTTTTTACATTTTTCTTCTTTTTTTATTGATTATGCTGTTACAGTTGTCTCATTTTCCCCTTCACTCCCCTCCACCCTGCCCACCCCCTCCCACCCACATTCCCCCCTTTAGTTCATGTCCATGTGTCATAAGTTCTCTAGCTTCTACATTTCCTGTACTATTATTGCCCTCCCCCTGTCTATTTTCTACCTATTGTCTATGCTACTTATCCTCTATATCTTTCCCCCCCCCTCCTCCTCCCACTTCCCTGTTTCTAACCCTCCATGTGATCTCCATTTCTGTGGTTCTGTTCCTGTTCTAGTTGTTTGCTTAGTTTGCTTTTGTTTTAGGTATGGTTGTTACTAACTGTGAATTTGAAGTCTTTTTTTACTGTTCATATTTTTAATCTTCTTTTTCTTAGGTAAGTTCCTTTAACATTTCATATAATAAGGGCTTGGTGATGATGAACTCCTTTAACTTGGCCTTATCTGAGAAGCACTTTATCTGCCCTTCCATTCTAAATGAAAGCTTTGCTGGATAGAGCAATCTGGGATGTAGGTCCTTGCCTTTCAGGACTTGGAATACTTCTTTCCTGCCCCTTCTTGCCTGCAAGGTCTCTTTCGAGAAATCAGCTGACATTCTGATGGGGACTCCTTTGTAGGTAACTGTCCCCTTATCTCTTGCTGCTTTTAGGATTCTCTCCTTCATTTTTACCTTGGCTAATATAATTATGATGTGCCTTGGTGTGTTCCTCCTTGGGTCCAACCTCTTTGGGACTCTCTGAGCTTCCTGGACTTCCTGGAAGTCTATTTCCCTTGCCAGATTGGGGAAGTTCTCCTTTATTATTTGTTCAAATAACTTTTCCACTTGTTGTTTTTCCTCTTCCCCTTCTGGTACCCCTATAATTTGGATGTTGGAGCATTTAAAGATGCCCTGGAGGTCCCTAAGCTTCTCCTCATTTTTTTGAATTCTTGTTTCTTCATTCTTTTCTGTTTGGTTGTTCCTTTCTTCCTTCTGCTCCACTCCATTGATTTGAGTCCCAGTTTTCTTCCCATCACTATTGGTTCCCTGTGTTTTTTCCTTCATTTGTCTTATTGTAGTCTGCATTTGTTCATCTAATTTATGACTAAAGTCAACCAATTCTGTGAGCATCCTGATCACCAGTGCTTTGAACTGTGCATCTGATAGGTCGGTTATCTCTCAATCACTTAAAAAAATTGATTCTGGGGCTTTCAATTCTGTTTGAGCCATCTTTTTTATTTCTTATTTTCCTTTGGTCTCGTTGCAGGTGTTTCGGATGGGCAGCGGAGCCTTAGTTGTTCACCAGGGCGGGGTACCCCAGTCGCTGGGTTGTGACATTGTATGTGGGGGCAGGGTCTGAGAGGGAACAATGGCGCCTGCTCTGCTCTCTCTAGGACTCCAGTCCCCCCTGCCGCCTCCCACAAGCAAATTGGGCCCTTCTGGTGCTGGCTCCCAGGTGGGTGGGCCTGTGTACTTTCTAGGACTCTGTGGGTTTCCGCGAGGAGCCTCCTATGAGGCTGAATCTCCCGGCCTCAACTCCCATAGGTGTTTTCAATCGGTGCTCTTAGGCTTTGTTTCCCGGTGACACTGGGTCCGTGGGTTACGCTGTCTGTGTTGCTGCCCATTTTTGCTTAGTTTGTCTGCTCGTGAATGTGTGGCTGTGGTGCACTGGGTCTGCTGGTTGCCTCCCGTGCCCAGGGTCTGCCCCGGTCCATCAGCTGCTCCTGGGCTTCTGGGTCTGTCCCTGGGCTTCTGGGGTTCACCAACTGCCATCTGCCCCCTGCGCGTCCACATCTACCAACCACTGCTCTTTCCTGCTGGGACCCCTCGACCCCTCTCCATAGGCCTCCGACTCCGCCCCTCCTTACTGGTCTGGATGTACGGTAGTCAGATTTCCATTCAGTTCATTTCTCTCTGTTCTGGTTGTTTCTTGTTTCTCAATTTTTTGTTGTCCTTAGTTTTGGTTGCATGAGGAGGCACAGTGCAACTACCTATGCCTCCATCTTGGCCAGAAGTTTGATTTTACTTTTTAAAAAATATCAGTCATCTAATCTATCATTATATGTTTTGATGCTCAAATTTTCAAGATTTGGTCATTGCCAGTCTTTAAACTACATCTTCAACCTCTCTTTCTCTGCTGACTTCTTTCCACAAGTATTTAAACATCCTTATCTCCATTTTCTAGACATATCATTATATCTATTCATATATCTCATTTCTCCTACAAAGCCATATTACTTGAAAGAGTTATATATATCTACCTTTCTCATTTCTTTCTCTCTCATTCACTCTTCACCCCACTTCAGTATATTTTGCATCAATACCATTCCACCAAAACTGTCTCAAAAAGGCAGAAAATGGCCTTGCTGTCACTAAAGTAAGAGAATTTTAAACTATTTTTGATAACTACTCCTTTACCCTCTATCTCTGTTAACCTCTTCATTGTACAGAAATAAAGTTGCACAAAATCATAGAGGATAAATATATAACCTAGTGAATTATTATAAGTTCTGGTAAACACCATTCAGGAGGCCAAAAACAGAACTATGTCTGCCACTCCAGAGGACTTTCCTTCCATAAGTAACCTCTATTTTGACTTTTGAAACAGTCATTTATTAGTATTTCTGCATGGTTTTCTCTCTCGTTTGTGCATCCCTAGGCATTATAGCTTAGTGTTGTGCACTAAAAAAAAAATACTTGCTATAACTATTCAAGTCTCTTTTTAACTACTTTTCTCTTAATTTCTTTTCCTTACAATTTGACTATAAAAGACCCTGGTCATTTTGCTGTAGATTTTCCCACAATCTGAATTTTGGCAATGGTGTATGCCTCTACCCTCTCTCTGTTTCTTACAAATTGGCATCTGAACCTGGACACTTGATCAGACTTGGTTTGACTTCTTTGGCAACAGTACAGGTGATAGTGTGTTCTTTTTTTCAGGGGGTACATTATATCTGGTTGTTTATCTTTTTGTGCTATTAACAGTGATTGATTCTCAGTGCTTGGAGTGGTTAAATCATTGGAGCTTGCAAAGTGATGATACTCTGATCCATCATATCTTTTGAATTTATTAGTTGAACCTTGTATAGAGACATTTTCTCTCATCTATTATTTGGAAAAAATGGATAAATTCTTGATTCACATTCTTTATAACTTTTTAAGATGATGGCTCTATTCTATATCATCTTCTGAAGATAACCAATTACTGCTTTAAAATATTATTATGAACTCATGGATTTAAACATATTTCATGATTTACAATCTATTGCAAATCTTATTTTTATTGAAGATCAAATTGCTTGGACTTTGGCCAGTGAGAGCCTCTTCAAAGTTAGATCTTGAGTCTTTTTGACATGACCCTAGTACTTGTTAATTTTTTTGACATCTGATATGTCAAGATTTTTCAGGATCATCTTGCACATTTTCTGCCCCAAACCTGGAGCCAGCATTTCTCCAGCAGGTTCCCCCTTTTAAAAAATGGGAAATAAAACTTTAAGATTATAATCTGAGTGCTACAACCTCTCTCTTCTCACTGTATATACTGTAATCTGTATTTCTTTTCCTCTATTCCAAGAATCCTGGTTTACAAGGATACAGAGGATGATCAGCATAGCCCATGATTGCTTGTTTGCTTTATTCAATGTCCAAGTGGTTCTCAACCAAGGATGATCTTTCTCCCCCAGAGGACATTTATGAATGGGTGGGACATTTTGGATTGCCACAATTGGAAGGGGTTGGGCTACGGCATCTAAGAGGTAGAGGTCAGGGATGCTGCACAGAACCAACCCTCATAGCAGGTAACTATTTGGTTTATAATGTTAATAGTACCAAGACTGAGAAACCCTATTATCCTGTGTTACACATACAGTCTCAGAATAAAAAACTAATGCTACTACCATCAACTATAATCATTAAAGCAGAAATTTTTGTTTGCTTATGCCAATCCCCTCCTGCATACCACATAATGACAGTACTATGTCTACACTGTTAACTTATTTACTATTACATACTAAACTCTCTCCCTTTTGGAAGTTGTACAAGTTGCTGTATATTTAATGCTCAATGACCTGTCTTCATGTCAATATTTGTCTTGTCATTTGATTGTTCAAACTCACGCTCTTATTAGATTTTTTTGGAAGTGTTCACAGAAGCACTATTTCCTTAACTCTTTCCTAGAACAGCTTTCCTATTCCCTTTGTACTTGATGTTCTGTTTTTCTGTATATAAAATCCTGAGTTCACTGTCACTTTCTTTGAAGATCTCAAGTATTTTATTCCATGTTCATCTGGTACAAAACTTTGTGTTCAAAAATATCTGATCATTAATTTTTTTTCTTGTATAAGTCTTTAAAGTTCAGCAGTTTTTCTGAAATAAGTCTTACTGTCAGTTGTTTGGGGTCTATATCCAAAACTTGTGCTCTTTCCATATGTAACAACAAATCTTTTTTTCTTTTAATTTTTGAAATGTTATCTTAAATTTTAGTTTTGCATATTTGTTCTGTTCCCTTGGTTTTGGTTTTATTTTTCTTATTTGGTATTATCTGTTTATTGGATCATTTTTGTCTTTAACATTTGTCACTTTCTCTTAAATCCTTTTAAAAATGTCTTTCTTTTTGAGTTAAAAAATTTCTGCCTTTTTACTTTCTATTTCTCGTTAGTCATTATCTGTTGTATTTATTCACTCTTTTGTTCCTTCTAGTTTAGTCCTCATTTCTAAAATGACTTTTTTCTTTTATTTCTAGTTATTCTTTAGTTTTGTCACTTCATTTCATGTTTTCTATTTCTTATATATGTTTATCTTTCATTTTGAGTGTATTATTTTTAATGTCCTTTAGTTCATTTTATATATATATATATATTCATTTGAATCAACTTTTGAACATATCTTTTCATATACTTTTAATGTCTGTAGGATGTCATTCTGCTTCTTATTTTTCTTTATTTTATAAAAACCTAGAAAAATTAGAACTTGATAATTTTCTACTGCTCATTTTTATGGCAAATTAATTATTCTGGTAGCTTTTCTAATTTTATAGAACTTTTCTATTATTACCTGTTGTTAAAAGATTTCAGTGATCTGTTTTCTAAGATTTTCTGTTTTGTTCCCCTCTGTTATTTTGAGTTAGATCTCTTTTACATACACTCAGTTTTGACTTTGCTTTTCTCATCTGGACCCCCCAGGTTCAGAAGCGCTAGGCTACTTCAACTCCTTGAGACCTCTTACTGCGGTTGCCTCCATTTCAGAAGCAAATAGTGTCTGGGTGAGGGAACACTTGACCATTTCAGTTGCTATTCTCAAATTGGCCCTCTGTACTTTCCAGTGAATTCCCATTGGCTATATTGGGGTTCTCCTATTCTCAGCTCTGCTGGGTGCTCTGTTGCTTCCATCTGCTTTCTCCCACACAGATGCTGAAAGCATGTGGGTGTTGTGGCTGTGAATGGTTTATTGTCACCCCCTTGTATTTGGGGTTTCTTGAGGCTATCTTGTCATTGAATCTTGTTCTCTATGATGTCACTATGTTTTGGTTTTGTCACTTAGCCTCTTTAGCTCCTTTTAATTAGAGAATTTAGGAAGATCCCAAACTTCCAAACAGCAGAACTGTTCTGCTGTGTTCCCTACTACCATCTTCCAGTTACTGATGAAACTCTATTACTATAGTTTTCATTCCAGAAACTTCTTTTCATTTTTCTTCCACTTCCCTTATCATACCTTTTTTAGTTTTCTAAGCTCTACCAGTTTCTGAACTATTAGAATTTCTCATAGCCCTTTGCTCTTCTAACTCCATAGTCCCCTTATAGTCCTCAAGGAGTTTTCATATAATTCCACAGCTTTCATTGCTAGTTAAACTCTGCTAACTCCAAAATCTGTGCTTCCAGAGATGACTTGCCTTGTGAGTCCCAGATGTAATTTCTAAATGCCTACTGAATAGATCCATTTGATGTCTTTTGGACCCCTCGAACTCAATGTATTCATAACTGAATTAATCATCTCACCCCACTAATTCCTTCTTGTTCTCTATGTTAGTAACAACATCATATTTATCAATTTGCTCTAGCCATAAATCTCTTGTTTCCTCTTTTTATCCCAAACCAATTAGTCCTTATAGTTATTCCCTAAGTATTTCTCAATTTGTCCGTTTTTCTCTGTTCCATCCTAACAGAGACCATCATTATCTATTTCCAATACTGCAGTACTGTTCTAAGTGATATCCTGGCTGCCAGAATTGCCTTCTAGTAACATGCATTGGAATTGTTATGGGTAAGGTAGAAGCACGTTTTCCTGTTACTCCCTTTTATCCATATTACTCTTGTGCTCTGGGATCTGGGATTAGATTAAACAGTGGAAGGAAGCCTAATAAGTTTGTGGAGCTGTGGTCCTGTGGGATGATGTCACTACAGGTCCATATTTAGGTAAATTAACTTAACTCAAAAAAATCTATCTTTGTGTTTGGAAGCTGTGGAGGAAAAATGCAAATAAGTTATATTATAATAGCCTTGTTGCCTCTTATGGTATAAAATTAAATATGTTAAAATTAAATATAAAATTAAATATGTCCTTAACTGATGACAAATAAAAGCAACAGTAGTAGTAGATTTAGGGAGCTGGGTGATATTCAGATCATAAGAACTTGGAGCAAGATAAGATCACATATTTTGTATTACTGACTTTTTTCTGATCACTTTCAATAATTTGAATTTATATTTCTTTTTGCCAAAATTAAAAAAAAATTTAAACACAGTACTACAATTAATTACTTCTCTACCACCAGTTCATTGATCATGTTCTTGTGATGGGACTATCATGAATCAGAGACTTTCTCTCTTCAAAGTTATATTTGGATGTGCTTTTTTACAACCCATGCCCTTCTTCCATGTGTTTTGCATGTCTTTCCCTCTCCCACATGCTGCTCCTCTGCCCTCTCACCTTAGCTCTCTCCCCTTACACTCTTCATTCCATATTGTTTGCCTTCAGTAATATCTCTGCCCTTTCAAATTATCTGTCCAAAGTACATGTTCTCATATTTAAAAAAATTTCCCAATTCACCGACATGTCCCTCTTGTCACCTCCTATATCTCTTTCTAATTATTCTTACTTTGCCTCATATACCACTAAAGCTATCCTCATTAAAACCTCCATAGGAACTATATTTATTGGTTGAGTACTTTATGGACAGTTTTAATTCTCTCATGCTTCTACTCCATTTTTGTGTGTTTTTCTATAGTTATTGCTAGTGTTATTGTTGCTCCCTCTGAGGGGATACTCACATGGGGGGTCTTTATGATGCTTGACTATCACCCTCTAGAATTTCTACTACCTCCTTATTCTTATATGGCAGGGAAAGAAGAAGGTCTTTAAAACAGGGTTACATTTCCAATTTTACAATTGAAGGGAAAATTGCACTCATCCTCTTAAATCTTTGTGGACAATTACATTCCATTCTATTTTCTTTACTGGTTTTTCTTCTGCACACTGTGTTTTCAGCCTTTCTTAATCCATCCCCTGGACCAAGGCCTGCATTTGTTGTTGAGCAAGGAACTTATTCTCTTTTCCTAAACCTGACACTGGGAACCAGGATCCTGTTACTATGGATGCTATAGGCTGAAGTGAACTCCTTGCACCTAGTATTTCAGTCTGGGCTGCTCACATTGGAAGATGGCTGGGAGATGGGGTGGAAGTGGGAAGGTGTGTGTGTGGGGGCGAGTGATCATGATTTAAATTGCTTGAAACATCATTGTTGATGACAGAGCTGGCTCTGGTGCAATTGACCTGGTGATAATTCTCTGCACAGCTTGAGATTGTTGTGCCAGGAGGTCCTGCTGGGCACCTTGCTGCTCTCTGATGCTCCAGCAAAGAAAACTGGAGGCACTGACATTTCTTCTAAACACACAAGGACCAGAGCCAGATGAGGGAAAAAAATCAACAGATTTCAAAGTGTCCTCTCTCTCTTGAGACACATGGTACATTAGTTTTACATATGACTTTTTATCTACTTCTTAGTCAAGGAGCACATCATGGCTATTAGGACTTTCTACTTACTGAGAGGCTTGAGAGCCTTGCAATGATAGAAAACAGGTTACAGAGAGGGAAGTCAATTAAGCCCTAGCTAATACACAACAGGTAAGAAAGGTGGGTCTGCAGATCAAATAGGAAAATTGAAGAATGCATTCCTGAAACAAGAGAGTGTGCTGAACATTAAGAAAGTAAATTTAGATGTAGGGTCCAAGGACTCTGAGAAACTGTCCATTCTTCCAGTGTAGACACAGCCTTCCCACCCTGTTCATGCTAGTTCCACTTTTAAAAATTAATTAAATTAAGTCTAATTTTTTCATTATCATTTATTGACCTAACTTCATGCTAGTTTTTGTCACAGCCCATAGAAAGCAGCCAAGTAAGTTCCCCACTGAATGCTAAACATAGTTCTCAGAATTCACTCCAGGATGCCCAGTTTTCTGAGTAGCGAAGAGGGAGAACATTCTTGCCTGCCTACCCCAGAATTCTCTGTGGCCATCACTGCAATTACCTTGAAATTAGCTGACCTAATAAGAGTAAACAATGAGTATGTGAAGAGGAGGGAAAGCAATGTGTTAAAAAGGAATGAACTGTTTTGCTACAAAACCATACTTCAGCAATTAAATTCATTAAATATGCTGGAGGATATGAAAGATAACTAAAAGAAAAAAGAGCAGTTAAATTAGGACTTAACTCTATCCCACTCCATGCTTTCTTTTTTTTTTACTTTCTTCCTCAAGGGCACATAAACTCCCAGAGTTGTCACCTTGATCTAGGCAGATGACTCCCTAAGTTACATCTCTAACCTGGATTTCATACCTACACTCTATAATTAATTCTTTTCCATTTTTCTATCTTATATCCTTATTTTCTGGTCCTAAATCTCAGTTTGTCAAAATTTCAACCTCAGACTCTTATAAAAACAGTTTCTATCTTTCTCTTCACTCCTCTGTTTTCTTGACCATTTTTACTGGCCTCCTGATTTTTCAAGACGCTGACTTCTTCTAAATTGTCTCTCAGTATCATCAATTGCCTGGTTATTTTCTTCTTCTTTTGTAATAGTCCTCAAATCACTTTGCTTCTTTCTGTTCTATGTGATAGAGCTTTAGGCTCTTATTTCTCCTTGGATTAAAGGTTAAAATAGCAACTTCCTCCATCTCCTGCCTATCCATTTTCCCAACCACTATAAAAACAGTGCTGCCAGAATAACATGCTCAGAAACATTCAGTGGCTCTCTACTGCCACCAAATAAAGAAATAAAAATCCCAGAAGAGAAAGCAACGACAAAATCAAACTTTCCTTCTAGTTTCCAGGGGATTCAGTGATCTGATCTTATCTTATTTTTCTATCACTCCAAAGCAAACTATATTTAATGTTCCTTACCCTCCCCTGGGCACAACATCTGCACTAGGAATGAATTCAATAGAGTGCTCATCTCTCTGGATGAAATTCTATTCAGTGTTCAAGATCAATATCACCTCCTTAACAAAGCTTTTCATGATATCTCACCTGGATATGATCCCTTGTCCTTTGAACTGCCTCAGAACATCCTCAGGACTTGTGTTGTGAAACTTAACTTTACAAAATGTATTATGGTAATTTATAAACCTGTGATATCACCCACAGGTTGCTAATATGCTAAATCTAGGAGCCATATGCCTACATCTCCCATGATACTTATCTCATAGTTTTAATTAATGGTCTCAGATTTTTTGATAACCTATTATTATTATTATTATTATTATTATTATTATTAAATAGTTTGAGCATATACCACTGTTGTGGGTTTGGTTGTGACCCCAGGAAGATGGATCAAAGTTCTAACCCCTAGTAGCTGTGGCCTTATTTGGAAATATGGTCTTTTCAAATGTAATCAAGTTATGATGACATCATATATGATTAGAGTAAGCCCTGAATACAATGACTGGTGTCCTTAATGGGAGACAGAGAGAGAGAGATTAGGAGACACAGAGACACAGTGACAGAGTGAGAAAGGCTATGCAAAGATGGAGACAGAGATTCGAGTGATGAGGCTACAAGCCAAGGATCACCAAAGGATTGAGGACAACCACTAGGAGCCTGAAAGAGGGACAGAAAGATTCTCCCCTATGGCCTTCCATGGGAGCATGGTCCTGATAACACTTAGATTTTGGACTTTGAACATCCAGAATTTAAAATAATAAGATTCTGTTGTTTTTAAGCCACCTAGCTTATATTAATCTGTTGTGGTAAGTCAAGGAAACTAAATACAAATGCCAATGTGTATAATATTAATTTATGAATTATATACTTGAAGTACTGTACCAATGTATTATATAATAAACATAGGCAAACATAGGTTCTTTTAAAGTATAACAGAAAAAATGTAAGTTATTATTTATATTTTTCCTATATTTCAATGGACATTATTAGGTACCCTATGGGTACCCAAGGACTACAAGTTGTTACCTGCTTAATAAATGTCTTTTTTTGTTTAATTAAGCTTTTAGAATTGGGTATAACTATTTTGACTTTTCATATTGAACTTCCTTTTGTTTTGTTTTCTAATTTTATTGCATTATGATCAGAAAATATAATCAGTATAATATTGATTTGCTAGAATTTTTGAAACTTTCTTTCTTGCCAAATTCATGGTTAGTTACTACAAATGTATAGTCCCTACCTGGGTATGACCCCTTTTCTTTATTCTTGACAATGTTCACTTGGTTTTATAATGAACTTATGGGAGCACATTAAAAATTACATAACTAAGTGTAGGGGGCCTGTTGCTCTCTGCCAGCTGTGCCATGAGTGCTTGTGAGGTATTTGCAGTGTGTGATAGTGATGTTTTAATAATTTTAAATTTCTTCTTGAGGAAGTGTTTTGTGCACTTTTCAATAAGTGCCAAATTTGTCAGTACTGCATGTAAATATTGTGTTTATTCTTCTGCTATAGTGTAGATTCTATTTACAGAATGTTTATAAAATTTTATGGATTCTTAAAACATGTAAAGTTGTTTAATAAAAAACTGTGTGTATAAAAAAGGTGCCTACATATTCCTTTAAAGTATATACTTATAAACTGTGTGGTAAAGTCTTTTTTTTGTCTATGTGATCTCTCTAACCTATTTCAGAGAAGGCACTATTCAAATATTCACCTATAAGCTGTTTAATCCATATCAGTTTTCTTTTTTTTAAGACTATATAGTTGAAGCCCTGGCTGGTGTAGCTCAGTGGATTGAGCATGGGCTGCGAACCAAAGCATCACAGGTCAGGGCACATGCCTGGGTTGCAGGCCACGGCCCCCAGCAACCACACATTGATGTTTCTCTCTCTCTCTCTCTTTCTCCCTCCCTTCCCTCTCTAAAAATAAATAAAATAAAAATCTTAAAAAAAAGAAATGATATTATAAAAAAAGACTATATAGTTGAATGCAATTATATTCCATATGAATTTGGAGCCTTTATCAATTATCCCTCTTAATGTCTCTCTTTGGTCCCTAAGATTAATTGTATCTTGAATTTTATTTTGACTACTAATAAAATAGCTATAATGTGATCTTTTAACTTATATTTACCTTTTATCTCCTTATTTTCAAACTTTTAATATCTTTTTATTGTAAATATGTCTCATAGACTATATTGCTGGGTTGCATTTTGTTTTGTTTTTGTTGTTTTATTCTTTCATCTTAATTTATTTTATTTATATTTATTTTGAATATTTTTCTGTCATTTTTTTATTTATCAGAATTTCTTTTGTTTTTGATCGTCTCCATTTCTACTTTCCCTTGATTAAATTCTATATATTTTTTCTTTCCCTCTTGGACTTCTATATTACACAGATATTTACATATTCATACTTTTCCTTGCATAGATTACATTTCTGCCCCCACCAGGACTCATATAGGCTGTTTTCACTTTCTCTTTATTTTCTTCATATCTCTTAGCTTTTATATTTTTCATTTTTTACTCATTATTGATGGTTTCTTGGAGAGTTCCTAGACCTAATATTCCAGATCAATAATTTTTTGGCTGTACCCATTCTGCTAATTAACCACCATTTAAGGCCTTTATGCAGCTATAACATTTTTCATGCCTCCATCTCACCAAATGGTTCTTTTTTGTAATTGATACCGGTACTTGTTTGTGATATTCCCCTTTATCTCATTGATGATTTATATTGTACTTTTTAAAATTCTGGTTCTCTATGTTCCTTAATTCTACTTCAGCATAGGTTTTTTATATGTGATCTAACTTCTATACTGTTTGTGCTTCACAGATGTTTTCTCGTTTTCTTTATGAGCTCATATTCTTTTGGACCAATGAACCATACAGGCCGGTGATGTATCCACAGAGGGAGGGACACATGCCTCAGTTCTAGGTCATACTGCCTCAGGTAAGTCAGGCAAAGGGGGCTATACCCAGGTAGGAGAGCCTCTGAGGTTCTGTCTGAGTTATCCACAGCCAGCCCTGCCCTGAAGTGGCCCTCATCCTTGGGAACCCCCAGCACCTTTGCCCCAATATTGCTCTTTTGGAGAGCCATGGTAGGAAGTTGAGTGGGAGGAGAAGGGAATATACGGAGGGTTGGCCAGGTTATCTCACCATGTTTTATTACCTTGTTTTCGAACCTAGTACCCACAGTTTCTCTGAGGTTACCCACCCTTTTACCTGACATTTGGCTGGAACTATGGTTTTTCTGTTCCTTGACAAGAGAAAAGGACACAAGTGAGAAGTGCTCCCCACTGGGTTCCTTATCTTTACTTCCTGGCTTTTTGCTGACATTTCTCCCATATACAGAGCAATAAAGATTCAGCTCCTTCTCTTCAGGGGTTTCCCTTGGATGCTGTGTTAGTTAGGTTCTAGGATCCATCCACCTTCCTCACTGCTGTGTCATCTATCTCTCTGGGTTCCCGAGAAGGACCAGTAGTCTCTGTTACTTCCCCTCCGTACATTTTTATGCCAATAACCCAGACATCCTGCCTGTATTACTGACTATATTACAATAAATACATCTTTCACAGGCATTATTTGATAACTTAGTAAACAACTTTCACAAATAATCTCAGGTTTCCAGAAGCTGTGAAAAAATTCAGCAGAACTACTCTGAAGAGAATTAGTATATAAATGGTCATTGAAACAAGGAATTGCTCCCACCAGTAAGTGACATCAAGGCAGGTAGCCTGCTGAAACATGTAAAAGTCAAAACAAGCCTTGAACAGTAATATAAATATTAACAAAGAATTGCTAGTGAGCTTTAATATTTTCAGCCAATGAGCAAATAGAACTCACCTACATTATTTGTAGTAGGAGAAATATAACAAGGGTGGGTTTTCCTACAGCTCAGTTTCAAGAAAGAATAAAGTGCAGTGACTACCTGCCTTTATTAAGCTTATATGTATGTGTGGATAGAACTAAAGAGAAAAAAATATCTTTAATCAATTTCTAATATTTTAAAAAGCAAAACTGCTACATTATTAAGGGCATTTAAAAAAGACTGTTTTCATTCTTTTTTAAAGAAGGGAGGAAGAAGAAAGGGAGAGAAACATCGATGTGATCGGTTGCTTCTCATACTTTCCCCAGGAACTCACAACCTTTCAGCGTGTGGGACAACACTCCAACCAACTGACCCCCCCGGCAGGGCTGTTATTTGTTCTTTCAGAACATCGTCCCGACTAGTTTTCTTTGAGGGCTGCACGCCAGGCTGTTGAAGGACTTTTTGTTAGTTTATCTTTACCTTCTGTCCTTGAGCTATGAAATCAAAAGCAAGTGGAATGAAGGAAACCAATGGCAGCTAATTCAGTCAACACTGGCAGCCGTCTGTCACTGGAGCTTGTTGCCTTGAAAGAAGAAATTGTGTTTTTCCATTGCACCAGATAAAGAGCCGTGTAAGTAAGCTTGATGGCAAGATGATCTCAGACAAACTCAATGAGAGGAAACAGGTTTGCTTTTCTTTCTTTTCAAATTGTCCTTACTGAGGTAATTTGAAAAAAGAATGAGAGATAACATTTCTATAGTTATTTGTAAATAAAATAATTTTTGAATATCTATTTAGTTGTTGACAATGATAGTAATGAAATTCACTAATAATCAGTTATCCAGAACACGAAATATACTTCTCAAATACTCATCAAAGAACAAATTATCTCAGCTTTCATTAGGAAGATTAGAGTACAATTTGCACAAATCAATATTTCCCCAAGAAATACAGCAATGTTTCAAATGCCTTTCTTGAATACAATTTTTATATGCATTCTTTCAATTGTGTTTCTCAAGTAGGTATAGGTGATTTGTAAGCCTAGACATTGGTTTCTAAAATATATTGGATTAAATCTCCATTTTAAAAGGTTGCCTTCTTGTCACAACGTTTTACTATATTTTTATAACATGCAGAAAAATTTTAAACATATAGGAAGTTAAAAAATTTTATACCGAACACCAAACCCGCAACATGATTCTTATCTTTAAATTTTACTATATTCAACTTCTCATGCATCTATCCACCCTCTAGGATATCATCACCCCCACAGAATGCTCACTCATGAACACTAGATTTTCATCCACCTTGGATTTCAAACTCACGTTTTAATGCCACTTAGTGACTTCTTCAATGTGTATACCATTTAGAAGTAGTTGAAAATTCACATAATCCTTTTCATGTTTAAAAGTAATCTATCTAATAAGTATTCTGATTTGTAGACACAAAAATCAGAGCCCACATTTCATGGAGAATTTCAATCTTCAAAAGAACATGTCTGGGTGGCATTTGACATCACTTTGGGTGGGAGAGTTCATTTCTTTGGGAGTTAGTTCCTCCTTTGTAAAGTGGAGATATAAATACTAACTCAAAACTCATCTCAGGAATATTGTGAGAGTGAGAAAAAGAAGCAATGAAACATCCCTTAGACATGTACAATATTCTCCTTATTGGTAGCAATCAGGATAATTGAATTATTAATGACATATTGCAGGTGCAGCCTGGAAAATACTTAGCTTCCCAAATAAGCATTATGAGCTTTATTTCCTGGAAACTTGGCAACAACATGTAATTGGCTTAGTGTGCTATAGTTTCTTTTTTCTCATTAAAGACATTCAAATTCTTGCACTGAAAGAGCATGTGAAACCACTGATTGTTTTCAGCAATGGACTTTAATATAATGCTTATTTTTAGTGTACTCTACCAATTTTCAATTTTATTTTTTAATTCTTATCAATTAAATGGGGATTTAGGAGTAAAAAAATATTAAGACCTTTTTTCCATATTCTAGCTATAGGTCATTTTTAAAATTCTTGCCTCAAAACACTAACAGAAAGAACTGATGATCGATCTTTGATAGTGATTTAAAGCAATATCCACCGTGCTAAATTATTCTGGGTACCAAGCACATAAAACATTTCAGATAAAAGTCAAAGAATGAATAAAATAATCATTTAGTTTATTTCTCTCAACTTAACAACAATGCTTTTATTTATTTTTGGCATTTATAAATATGTTTAATTTTAATAGATAACCAACAAAATTCTCTGAGCATGCTTCCAACTAATGAGCATTAGCAACACAAAGATAGTTGGACTTGAGGGGAAAACACCAAATCCAACCATTTCTCCCACCTTCTTTCAACATTTTTCCATTTTATTTTTTAAAATATTTTTTATGGTTGTTCACGTACAGTTGTCTCCATTTTCCTCCCACCACTCCCCCCCACCCCAGCCATCCCCACCTCCCACCCTCAATCCTACCCCACTTTGGCTTTGTCCATGTGTCCTTTAGACATGTTCCTTGATGACCCTTCCCCTTTTTCCTCCCATTATGCCCTCTCCACTCCCCTCTGGTTACTATCAGTTTGTTCTTTATTTCAGTGTCTCTGGTTATATTTTGCTTGCTTGTTTGTTTTGTTGATTAGGTTCCACTTATAGGTGAGATCATATGGTTTTTGTCTTTCGCCGTCTGGCTTATTTCACTTAGCATAATGATCTCCAGTTCCATCCATGCTGTCCCATAAGGTTATAACTGAGCATTGTATTATAAATATTCCATTTTTATTTTTTCTAATTACAAAATAGTAACAGCTTTTATAAAATATAAACATTGTAGACATGCATAAGTTAGAAAATAAAATTGTTATAATCTGATATTTCAGAGACAATTGTTGTAAGTTTGTGAGACATTTTTGCATATACACACACCTACACATACATCCCATACCTCAGTTAAAGGCTATGGCATAGAATTAGACACATCTGAGTTAGATTCACACCTATGATGTGTGATTTTAGGAAAATTCCTTGGTCTCCTTAGGCCTTAGTGAAATACAAACCATAATAAGGTGCCAAACATTATTCAATGCAAATTAATTTGTGTGTATATATATACACACATTTTAAAACAGAGATGATATATTTTACTTGCTGTTTTTTGAACTTTCTCTTCCTTTGTGATACATAAATTCATCATACACACATGATGTTCTAAGAAATGATTGCATAGAATGTCACTGTATAGATAAAACATATTGATCAAACTTCTGTTTTTGCTATTTGAAGCCATGCTGCAGTAAAAGATCACGCATATACATCTTTAAGTACTGTATTTTTACAGGTTCAATTTCTAAACATTGAATTGCTTTTTATAGAGAATGGAAAATTTAATGTTGGAAAAAATCCATAGCAGCAACACAAAGAGCGACAGCAAGTAAACAACCAACCCAGTTCCCATAATAAATTGAGGAAGATTTAAATATAAACAAAATTATGGAACTGTACTGAGGGACATATACTAATAAATTAATGAGGGGAGACACATACTTTTCTTAGCCTGAAAGACTCAATGTTATAAATGTATCATTAATATGTAATTTAAACTACAAATTAAATTTACTAGTAAGATGCTGTCTTATAAATGTTTAAATATCTTGGGGGCAAGTCTCACTTACTCTTCTCTTTCAGAATTTTACTGGCTATATTTCCTTGTTTATTCTTCCAGATGAAATTTAGAGTCATTTTATGAACTCCTATGAGCATTTTTGTTGAAGTTTTAACTAGAAGTATATTGAATTTATTAAGTTTATTTTGGGGTATT
>PVIA01008834.1:0-67425 GCA_004024845.1 Tonatia bakeri | reverse complement strand
CCAAGCCCTTATTATATGAAATGTTAAAGGGACTTACCTAAGAAAAAGAAGATTAAAAATATGAACAGTAAAAAAAGACTTCAAACTCACAGTTAGTAACAACCATACCTAAAACAAAAGCAAACTAAGCAAACAACTAGAACAGGAACAGAACCACAGAAATGGAGATCACATGGAGGGTTAGCAACAGGGAAGGGGGAGGAGGAAAGAGGAGGATAAAATATAGAGAATAAGTAGCATAGACAATAGGTAGAAAATAGACAGGGGGAGGGCAAGAATAGTATGGGAAATGTAGAAGCTAAAGAACTTATGACACATAGACATGAACTAAAGGGGGGAATGTGGGTGGGAGGGGGTGGGCAAGGTGGAGGGGAGTGAAGGGGAAAAATGGAACAACTGTAACAGCATAATCAATAAAAAATAAAAAATAAAATAAATAAAAAAATACTTGCTAATATCTTGCAGTAAATACTCTACCACTTTAGGTGTTTTTTTTTATCTCTGCTTACTTAACTGTTTAACAGTAATAACTACTGAAATCCAGCAAAATGTGTTTTTTGCATGTATTGTTATAATCATGTATTTTTCTTCTACTGTTTGCTTATAAAATGAATTACAGTATTTTGAAAATTGCCAAGTGTAGGATAATCCTTGCCTTCTTGGTGATAATCCCATTTTATTACAGTATATTTATTATTTTATTAATGAATTCTGGATTTATTGGCTAATATTTTAGTTTATTTTCGCATTTATACATTGGCAAAATTATTCAATAAATTCTTTTTTGTGCTATATGTATCATATCAGTTATGTTAGCATCATAAAATTGATTATAGATACTTGCATCTTTTTCTAATATTTAAAATGGCTTGAATAACAGGAAAATATATTTTTCAAGATAACTAATACTTAATTATAAAACCATCTGATCTGATCCATTTGTAAATTGTAAATTTTTAAGAATATTTCCAGTTTCTTCTTTAGACTTTGAGATGTTCAGGGTTTTTACTTTCTTTTCAATTAATTTAGAAAATTATTTTTTCAAGATTTAGTAAGGATATTGCTGTATATAATACTTTATTTTAATTTGTAATATTTAGAATGCCTGTGATTTTTATGCCCCATTTTTATTTTTAATAAATATTTTTATTTTCTTTCTCTTAATGATTTTGCATAGTATAACTATTTTTATTGGTATCTGGAAATAACCATTCTGTAGATTTATTATCTTTTCTTCTCATAACTTCTTTTGGTAAATTTTCTTTCAATGTCGAAGACCTAATTTAGACATTTTTTTCAGCCTAGGACATAGTCTCATCCTATAGATTTTGAGTAACATACCAACCTATTCATTAATGTCTGAGTAATCTTTAGTTTTGGTTTTAATTTTTCTCATTGATCCAGAGTTATTTAAAAGGGATTTATTTCTTTTGTTTGTTTGTTTGTTTTTAAAGAATTATTTATTTTAAAAGGCATTTATTTCTTCATTTCTAAGGCATTAAATTTTTTATTATTGTTTTTAACTGAATTTATTAGAGCGACATTAGTTAATAAAATTACATAAATTTCAGGGGTACAGTGCTATAATACATCATCTGTATGTGGTATAGTGTGTTCACCACCCCAGTCAAGTCTCCCTCCATCACAATTCATGCCTCCTTACCCTCCCCAACTGCCCCCAGTTTATTGGTTTTCTAATTAATTCGTTAGTGAGGTAAAATATACATCACATAAAATTAACTATTTTAATGTGAACAACTCAGTGACATTTAGTAAGTTCAGGATGCTGCATAGCTCTCACCTCCACCTACTTCCAAAGCTTTTTTATCACCCTGAAAGGAATCCTGTCATCCAGGAAACAGTTACTGCCCATTCACCCTCTGCCCCAGCCCTGGTAACCAACAGTATGCTTCCTCTCTCTGTGGGTTCCCCTACCTTGGACATTTCATATAAATGGAATCATATAATATGTGACCTTAGTGGCTGGAATATTTTGTCTGATATTGATACTGAATTCTGTTTCTTATAATAAATACTCAACCATGAATAAATAAACTAATTGATAAAAAAGCAAAAAAAAAGACCAAAACCAAAAAAAAAGCCCTGGCTGGGGTGGCTCAGTGGATTGAGCCTGCGCTGCTAACCAAAGGGTTACCAGGTCGATTCCCAGTCAGGGCACAGGCCTGGGTTGTAAACCAGGTCCCCAATAGGGGATGCATGAAAGGCAACCATACATTGATATTTCTCTCCCTCTCTTTCTCCTTCCCTTCCCCTCTCTCTAAAAGCAAATAAATATAATCTTAAAAAAAACCATTTCATACCTAACAGGTGCATTTTCAATAAAATACTATTTTGTGTTTAATAATTATGTATCAGTTATATCTTATTTTCATCAATTGTATACAAATAATTCTTATAATAATAACTTAATTACAAATGCATTTTTAACACTGCAAAGCCTTCTAGTCACAGGAAAAAAAATGTTTTTTTCAAATTCCTATTTATATACCTTTTGAGGAAGAGAAATATAAGATGAAAAAAATTTTAAAGGCCTTTAAGGCAAGAAATTGTATTCAATGGGAATAGAATCCTGTGAGGTAAAAAGAATTAAAATTTTACTCAGGGAGAAAAGGAATAATGTTAAATTTTCAGAGGGTAAAGAGCTTATTTACATACCTTTAATATGTTACGGTGGGTATCATATCACTATGACATTTTTATCCCGTGGGAGATATTTAAAATAGTGAGGTTACAGTTTTATTGTTATTTTTAATGCCAACTTTTACAGAAGGCCGAAAAATGACATTTTTTACAACTATTTAAGTTTATGATAGAAAGTATTAAATATCAATCTGAAAATGTGTAAAGATTATCCAGAAAAATTTTTTGGAAGGTACATTAGTCAGTTCATGCTACCATAACAAAGTACCACGAACAGGGTGTCCTAAACTACAGAAATGTGTTTCTCACGGTTCTGCAGGCTGGAATCTGAGATCCGAGTACCAGCACGGCTAGGTTTCGGTGAGAGCCCCTTTCCTGGTTTCAGAGGGCAGTTTTCTCATGGTTTCCTCACATGGCAAAGAGAGGCAGAGAAAGAGCTCTCAGTGTCGCTTAGAAAGGACACTGAACCCATCATGAGGATCCCACCCTCATGACCTCATCGAACCTAATTACCTCCCAAAAGCCCCATGGCCAAATACCTTCACACTGGAGGGTCAGGACTCAACATATGAATTGGGAGTGAGGGGGCACAATTCAGTTCATAGCAAAAAGTATGTGAACAAAATAGCTTAGGGCTTTGTGTAGATGGGTGGTTTCAAAAGAGGACAATGACCAGGAGGAAAGGGTTCATGGATCTAAGTGGCCATAGAAAGATTCTGTCTCCTCCCCTGCTTTCTCTCTCTTGCTTTCCTGGGCCCTGGTGGAGATGAAAGGACATTCCCCAAGATTCTGCTCCTGGCCCTCTGGTATCTGTGGACATTGTCTCCATTAGCGAGCCAATCTCCTCTCAGATTCTCAGCTATTAGTGAGTGAATGACTCCCAGAATCCATCTCTGACCTTGAGTCTGAGTTTCTCTTTTGAACATACAATGTGTTTGGAATATGACAAATTAACCAGTTAAGAATAACAATGGGCAAAATAGTTAAGTTCCTTCCAGTTTTTTTCCTATGCATATATTGTGGAAATTTTTGAGCTTTAACTAAGCTGTGAAAAGTAAGAGGACCAGGATCCAAAATGAAATTAGTCAAAATACAGAAGAAAGTAGGTTATTGAGTAGTTTAAAATTTGACGACTGGCCCCACAGTATCACTTACAGACTTAGGTCTACCAGTTCTCCAAGCCATGACCAGCCTCATAGTATGTGAAACAAGAAGGAACAAGTGAAGAAGATGGTGAAGGTTTGGTGAATATGTGAAATTTCAGACTAAGTGAATTTTGCCTCCGTGTGTGTGTGTCTGTGTTGAGTTTGTTCCATAGGCACAAGCAACTACCAGGACAGTGATATTTCCACCCATGACATTATAAATTGCTGTTATGAGTAATTGATCTTTAAATTTAGCAGTTCAGGGAATGGATGGTGATAAAATTAAATACATTCCCCCAAATAGTCTATGGAAATCCATTCCATGTTTTAAAAACTTTCTTGCACCAAATGTGTCTGGATTCATCATTCTTGAAGTGAAAAAGAAAAGGAACCCACCTTCTTGACATTCCTTAGTGTGACTTTGAATTTTCTCTCACACCAAGTACAAGTTCATACTAGAAGCCTTGCAGGCTATCAATAGAACTCTGCTCACCCGCCTTATTTTAAAGCTGAAGCATGTTAAGCCCTCTAAGCCGCTCCTCATAAGACATACCCTTCATCTCCCAAATTAGTCCTGGTGCCTTTGCTGGATCTCTTCCAAGACTCAGATGTTCTTTTAAGCTTCATGTCCTACCACACACCGTGCAGTAGGCTATAAGCAATGAGAGTTCCTTTGCCTTCATATCTCCTTTAATTTATGGGCCTTAACAATTTTCAGCCTCTATATCTTCTACTCTGCGTGCGCTTAAAATGCTTATTGGAATAACCCAAATTTTTCCAAATTCTGATGACTATAAATGACATATACAATAAATACATTTCTAGTAAGACACTAAAAATCAAAACAAAACAAACACCAAGTACGGTGAAGCTCGGAGGTCCCTGACCTTGACCTATTATTTCCCATCTGCAGGTCTTTGTTTTTACCATTTCCTGCAGCTGGAACAGCTTGACTTCCCATCAATCATAGTGGTTCCAAAGCTGTTCCATTTTGGAAGCACAAACTCAGACATGACCTCCTCCAGAAAGTCTTCCCAATGTTCTAGCTTGAAATGATCTCTGACTTCTCTGAATATTTTATATATACTCCCTGTATAGTGAAAACAGCCTATTTCCCTCCTATCATCCTTATTTATCTCTTACTGTTTAAACCAGATCTCAACCTGGTAGCTTGTGAGCTAAATCCAGTTTGCAAGTAAATTTTGCCTCACCCACACACTTATTTCATATAAAAATCATACAGCCCTGACTGGTGTGGCTCAGTTGGTTGGGCATCATTCTACAAAGTGAAGCATTGCCAGTTCGATTCCTGGTCAGGGAACATGTCTGGGTTGCAAGTTTCATCCTGGGTCAGGGTGCATATGAGAGGCAACTGATCAATGTTTCTCTCACATCGATGTTTCTCTCCATCTCTTTCTTCCTCCCTTCCCATCCATCTATAAATAAATAAATAACTAAATAACTAAATAAATAAATAGATTTTTTTAAAAATATCATACAAAAATGTGGATTTCTGCCCTCTCTTGGAAATACTGGGTCCAGGTAGAAACAATAAGGTAGAGCTCCATAGAGCCCATCTTGGTTGGATTCTTGGGCCACTTAAGTCACTTGGACTAACTGCGTAGCCCAGGTGGGCATTTGAATTTGTAATGTTTGGTCTACCAGGGGTGTCCAACCCACACGGCCCATGGATTACATGTGGCCCAGAATGGCTAGCACTGTGGCCCAACACAAAATCATAAATTTACTTAAAACTTTTTTTTTGCTCATCAGTTTTTGTGTTTGTGTGTTTAATGTGTGGCCCAAGACAACTCTTCTTCTTCCAGTGTGGCCCAGAGATGCCAAAATGTTGGACACCCCTGGCAGACTATAGTACTCTAAAGGCAGGATCTTGTCTTAATCATCTTTAAAGCCTGCAACAAGCACTTAGTAACTTGTGACTGAAAAAATATGTATATAGGTTGAGAGGCAAGTATTTCTTTTATTTTTTTTTAAGTGACTGAGATTTTGCCATTGGGACCTGTCCAATTCCTCCCGTTCTCCTATTCCATCGTAACGTTGCTCAGCATCTATCAATAAGTATCATTCATCTTCCACTACGTGTTGAAAGCTTGGAAATACAACACAAACAAATGTAACCCCCTGCCCCTCCCTAGAGGCGACTATCTGAGGTAACAAGAAATAACCACATGAAATAATTTATGAGTGATATATTATAATACTTTCAGCAACACAACAAAGCATTTAACAGATGAGATGCTGGAGCCAGACAGAGTTGGGTTTATATCTTGGCTCTGTACTTAGAATCTTGTAATGTTGGGTAAGTTATTCAACCTTCTGAGCCTTAGTTTATTCATCTTTTACCGGCCCTTTTTCAAGGTCTAGTTTGACAGAATAACCATATTTGCCCATAGAGACATGGGAAAGTTAAATGAGCTCACACATGTGAAGTTCCTGGCACAGTGTCTGGACATGGTAAGTGTTCTATAGATGGAAGGGGGTTTTTACAGGCAGCTACATGATCTTCTATAGGACATCCAAGAACCTCTAATCAGTATACAAAATTTACCAAGCCCTGTTTCCCATACAGTCTATGTTGGTTGGGCATCAGTCTGCTTATGCTACTAAAAGTGGCTGCTTAATATTCAGAGTTTACTCCTATGTGTGATTGCTGACTCTGTGTGGGTGTGATAGAAGAGATTAGTTTGTCACCATGAGTCTTTTCACACTGTGGACATGTAAAGGCCAGCCTGTGGTCTGCAGCTGCAGCTGCTATTTGCAGCGCTGGGGCCTCTGAGATGAGATTCTGGGGCTCAGATTTATTTTCTGCCCTGTGCTTTTGTTGAAAAGACTCTGGTCCTGCTCAGCTGCCCTGACTGTTGCTGCTGTCCCACAGTGCCCTCATTTTGCCTCCCTGGGTGAAGGCAAGCTTCACCCCCCAGCTGTCTCCCAGAAAATTCAGGGATGTCACCGTCATCATCTAGTAAACACAGTGTCCTGGCCATCCTGCTAAGCGTTTTACATGTATTATCTCATCTAATTCTCATAAATCTCTACAAGGTGAGTACCATTGTTATCCCTGTCTTTAAGATGAGAAACTGAGATATAAAGAGATTAAATAACTTTCCAAAGCTCACGGTTAGAAAGAGGTGGAGCTAGTATTTGAAAGCAAGTATGTTTTAATCTTAAAGCAGGATCTATTATCTTAACTATTAAACTATACTTCCACAAATAAATTTAAGTAAGTATCTTTCCTTCAAAGATACATTTCTACCGTGAGTTTTTTATTGCTCCCTTAGCATAAGGACAGTGACGGACATGTTTCCTGTGTAGGCTCACTGCACAGATCTCTAGTGTCACCGGCAACACTCCTCAAAAGACTGAATCACATTTGGGCTAAGTCATCAATTAGTAAAGTCTACATGGACTTTCAGAATGCACATCTATTGATTATGAAGGGACGAAGGTCCACAAATAAGCATCTTAGTGTTTCAACTCTGAGAGATGTATCAATAAAATGATTTCACGAGTTAGGATGACAAGTCAGACAAAGTCATGAGTATCATTTAAAATATTCCAGAAAGGTATATTGTTTGTAGTCTCCATCAAGCAAAATAGAGAAACATTTTCATATCTTTGGACTTCATCAAGTTCAAAATCTTTTAAGTTAAGTGGAAAAAAAGCATTTACATATCTGCAAATCCTTTTAGTCCAAAAGTTTTTAGATATAAATGAGAAACCTATGTGCAAATCTGAAGAGGTAAAGAAACACGCAGTGAAAGCAAGTGATCAGTTTGGTTTTGAGTTTGTCCAGAGTTGCAGCCACCAGCCAATGGACAGAGAATTGGGCCAAGAAAGTTAGAGGACAACCTCCTTTCAATTTTCAAAATCCCAAACACAACCACTGTAAAAAGAGCTCAGGTTGACAGCAGAGTGGAGGGAAGGATTGTGAAACGTCACTGGAGCCCCAGGCCTTCAATCTGGACAGGGCCTGGGGTCTGAAACGACCCCCGTTAACTAGAATGGTGTTTGCCTTCATCGTGAAAGGACAGCCGCGGTTCTCACCAGAAGAGCCGTCATCTTCACTGAGTACGTGCACCTCCTTTTCAAAGTTCAAGGAGACTTAGGACTAAGTATAGAAAAGTTTCAGAGAATCAAAACCATGGCATTAATATTTTCATATTAGTATTTGGCATTTGTATTGAGCTACTTAGGAGACAGTCTCGTGATGCCAATTTAAAAGGTGTAATTGAGTAATTGATTTAGATTTGTGGTTTTAAGTTTAAATCTCAACTTAAAAACCACAGTTTATAGGCAACATTCACATATCTCAGAGAATTTAATTTTATGCATGTACACACATGAGTTATTTAAGTATTTAAAATCTAATTCATAAAACAAAAAACAAATATATAAGTTCATAAAATCTGGTCTATTAGAGTGATGTTCTTTTTCAAAACTAGAACGTGAACTTGGAAAAGTGCTTAGCAGTATATGCAAAAGCTGAAGGTGACCCAGCAATTTTACTCCTAGGTATATACCCAACATAAATGCATTCTCGTGCATGATAAGATAAATAACAGCAGCATTTATGACATCAAAGAGCTGGAAATAATCCAATTTCTCATCAACACTACAATGGATAAATTGTGGTGTATTCACACAAAGAAATATTAGGTAGTAAAGAGAATAAATGAAATGGATTAACTCAGAAACCTAATGCTAAACAGAAGTTGCTGGGCACAGAGAGAATACATAGTATGCTTCCATTTTATGAAGAACAAAATAGGCAAAGCTAACCTATGTAGTTTAAAAGTCACAATATTCTGCTTCTCAGCTAAGATGCTGCTTATGCCAATGTACTACATGAAAATTAATTGAACAGTTATAATATATGTACTTTTCTATATTATACTTCAATGACAATTAGTAATTGGCAATAAAAATACTGTAGCTATGGAAAAATCAACTTTCAGAATATATGATTTGCTTTAAAATAATACAAGAAACAAGGAACTTGGTAGAATATAATTGAAACAAAATTAGCTACGAGTTGATAGTTTTTGAACCTAGAGGATGCATTCCAATACCTGTAGAATAAAGACTCATTAAAATATTTTTATGTTAAAAATTTTAATAATAAAATGCAAAAACAAAAGAGAAATTTCTTATCTATCTCATGCTAATTACAACCGAAAAGAGGCTGTCCTGAGAAAACAAAACACCTTCCCCCTTTCTCCTAATGTGAAATCTTTGAAAAAGAATCATTTAAAGTCACTTTATCCAATATTATAAAATAATGAGTTAATCAAAAAGATCTGATAATTTTTAAATGGCATGTACCAATATTTTTAATGTAAACTCTGTAAATGTATATTCAGTCATCAATATTTTGATGTAATACCAAGGCTTTTTTCTTGTTAAATATGCTGATTAGAGATTCTTATCCTTATTACATACATGACATAAAACATCCTATATTTGTTTCTCAAAAGCAGAGCCAAAACTTGTAGTCATTTAAAACTAGAGATATGGAAATAAAGAATAAACCGACAGTGATCAGAGGGGAGAGGGAGGGGGATAACAGAGGAAAGAAGGGGAAGGGTCAAGTCAAGGGACATGAATAGAGGACTCATGGGCATGGACAATGCGGCGGGGATTGACTGGGGGTGGGCAGGGGAGAGCAAAGGGGGGAAATGGTGGGACACCTGTAACTGAACAACAATAAAAAAAGTGTAAAAAAGAAAGAAAGCTGTTAAATGTAAAAATTCTACTTGATTTGGAAAAAAAAATTAAAATGTGCCTAGAATTCTTCTAAATTTGTACCATTTTCTGAGTCTTTACAGTTTGTTTCACCACACCTACTTTGACTTTTGCAATTTTAATTTGTTTATGCATTTAACCTAGTGTTTATAGAAACAAGTCGCCACATTCAGGCTTCATCTGTTTACTTAATATTTAATTAAATTTCAATTACAAAGTCTTACTGGCATAAACAAGTTTGGGAGCAAACAATGCTCTTGCTAAGGCTATAATTCAACTGGTGGGAGGAGTAAGCCTGTGTACTTAAGGGTATTCCAGGGTGTGTCGGTCAGCATGTTTTTTTAGAGGGAGCAAAGAGACATGGTGAATTTTGCCAGTCAGTTAAATGGAGGTGGATAAAGAGAGTTAAGGCAGCAATATCTACTATTTCTTGAGTACTAAGCCTGAATCAAGCACTGCGCACCATGCATCAAGATGAACATTTTGCATGCATTATTCCACTTAATCCTTACAGTCTGTATACAGTTTTCCATTTAATTCTTGTAATAACCCTGAAAATTTTCATCACCACTTCACAGATGAGTAAAACAAGTTTCAGATGAATTGAGTATTTTTTCAAGTGTGTAAATATTTAGGAAATAGAAGAGTCAGAATTAGAACTTGAGGGGTCTACCTCCAGTACCCACCCTTGTCTCCTATGGTACACCGTTTCTAAGTTCAATCAGCCATGGAAAGCGGGGAAGGAAGTCCTTTTCCCATTACCTAAACTAGCAGGGCTGCATTTGACTGAAAATATTCTTCATTTGAACATTTCACAGGCTCAGGTCATTATTAAGTCTGACTAAATGGGAATAGGGTGAGACATTGGAGGAAGCCAACTGTGCAGCTCTGTACTTTCTTAGGAAACTGACTCTGAAAAAAGAAAAAGGCCTTGGAAAGCATGAGATCATAAATAGTAGCCATGAAGCACCCTCAGCAAGGAAAGTTTGCTTTCTTCAAATAATTCCTATGGTTACCCTTGGACCTTTTATGTAAGTCAGATTCTCTTCCATTTCCAACTGTCTTGGTTATATCATTAGCACAGCCCATTTGCCCCCTTCTGAGGAAGGGAGAAAAAACCTTCGAAATCTAACCAGATACTTGTAAGTTGCTCTGGGAACATGAAATGGAAATTTTCTTTTAGATTTAGTCAGGTGGTTTGCTGCACATCAGAATCTCTAGGGCACTTGCAAAAAATTACCCACAATGGGGGCTTTTACTGCTTTGCCCAAGCCCACAGTTAGATTTAATTAGGGTGGTGGCACAGGGCTCCACCAATAGCACTTTTTAAATTAATAGTCCCCCAGGTGATTAAAATGTGCCCGGGTTGTAACCATGGATCTCAACTGTCAGACTTAATGACTGAGTGGAAGTTACTGATTGGTTCAAAGAAAAAATTCTTACACATGTAGCTTACACATTATACTACAGTGGAGGTACTATTTTTTCTTTCTTTTTCTTCAATTGAAATATATTTGACATTAAACATTGTGTAAATTTAAGGTGTACAACATGTTGATTTGATAAGCAGTAATATTGACATAATGTAATATGATTGCCATTGTAGCAATAATTAGCATTTCTATCATGTCACAGAATTATTACTTATTTTTAGCCCTTAGGGTAATTAAGATCTAGTCTGTTAGCAAGTTTGATTATTATAATACAGCTTTGTTTTCTATATTCACTATTCTGTGCATGAGATCTCTAGGGCTTATTTGCTCAGGATTGTTAAGTCTGTGTTGTTCACATCTTTCTATCCTTCCGCCTCCGTGTCACTGGTAATCACCATTTTACTCTCTGCTTTTACACATTTGCTTTTTCAGATTTCACATGTAAGTGATATCATACAATATTTGTCTTTCTCTGTCTAGCTTATTTCATGAGATAGAAGGACATATTTTGTTTATAACAACATGGATGGACCTTGAGGATAATGTGCTAAGGGAAGGCATTTCTGAAAGACTGCTGTAACTCACTCACTATTTTTTATAAATGTGGAAAGCCCTATTCTTTCATTTGTGGCTGCTCATGACACTTCAGCTTCTTTGTAAGTAGCTAGTTCTCTAATGATTGTCACAAAATACACCAAGAAACCTCATATAAAAGCAATCCTGGTCAATAGCTGAGGACTTCTGGTCAAGAGGGTGATATAGGCAGACATGGCTCACCTCTTCATACAACCACTCAGTTATGATCCAAATTATAACTAAAATATAGAAGAACCATCACTCAGGAATGTCAGAAATCAAGCTGAATGAGAGTCTGACAACTACAAAATCCAGATGAATGGAAATCTGACAACTATGGAATTAAAGAAACCACATCCATTCAGACTAGTAGGAGGGGCACAGACGTGGAACAGGCTGGTCCCACACCCACATGTGGTGGATGAAGATTCAGGAGTGACTAGGCCCAGCCCTACATTAGGCCCTCCAGACCAGGGTTCCAGCGCCAGGAAAATAAATCCCTACAACTTCTGGATGCACAAACCAGTGGGGATTGAGTCAGTGGAAGAAACTGCTAGATCTCCAGATAGTTCCTCTTAAAAACACACACACAGATGCACCTACTCAGATGCACTCCCTCTTAGCTCCAGCCCTGGCATAGTAGCTTGCAAGGCATCAGTGGTATACAGGGAGAAACTAAAGTTTTGGCATCAAGGCAAGCAGAGGCCATTGTTCCTTTGCTAAACCCTCTCCCCACAAAGCCGCCAAGCTGGTGCCATATTCAAGACTCCATCAACTTAGCTAACGTTGTTTGACCTGCCTTGGAGATCCCCAGAGACTATACCCCACCTAATTTACAGGCCCACCCAAACTGCTTTTCCATAAGAATGGTTGGTCTTGGCTCCTAAATCCTATTAAACAAGCAACAGCTGGCTTCAGTAAACCCTAGTGGCATCCAGATTAGAGTCACAGCTTGGCTTCACCTGGGAATCTCCAAGCCCAGCACAAGTAACAGCCATCTCAGATTACTTTAGGGCTCAGGCAGGGTGCCCTGGGCAAAACACAGGTGGGGGCTGACCTTGGTTTGCACCACCTGGGAAACCCCAGGGCCAGTGCACCCAATAGACAACTATAGACCATGTCAGAGCACCATCACCCTGCCTCTGCACAGCTCATCCTCCATGCAGGGTAGATATTAGTGGTCAGTGGTCTAAGCCAATCCTTGCAACTAACTAGCCTAGGTAAACCCCTCCCATTGATCTACCAAAAGCAACCAAGTTTCAACTATAAGAGGAGGGGGTACTCAGCCCACATGAAGGGTGTACTTCGAGTACCCAGCTTGTGAGATAGCAGAGGCTGTGCCACTGGACCCTACAGGATACCTACTACTTTGGGCCACACTACCAAGACACAGAGTCAAAGCAGCTCTACCTAATACATAGAAACAAACACAGGGAGGCTGTCAAAATGAGGAGACAAAGAAACATGGCCCAAATGAAAGAATATATCAAAACTTCAGAAAAAGAGCTAAAAGAAATGGAGATAAGCAATCTGTCAGATGCAGAGTTTAAAACAGTGGTTATAAGGATGCTCAAGGAACTTAATGAGGACCTCAGCAGCATAGAAAAAGATCCCGTCAGAAACAAAGGATACACTAATTGAAATAAAGAACAACTTACAGGGAAATGACAGTAAAGTGGATGAAGCCAAGAACTGAATCAATGATTTGGAACGTAAGGAAGCAAAAAACAACCAATCAGAACAAGAAGAAGAAAAAAGAATGCAAAAAAATGAGGATAGTATAAACAGCCTCTGGGACAATTTCAAGCTTTCCAACATTTGCATCTTGGGGGTGCTAGGAGATGAGAAAAGAGCAAGAAATTAGAAATTATCTGAAAAAATAGTGAAAGAAAATTTTCCTAATTTGGTGAAGGAAATAGACATGCAAGTCCAGGAAGTACAGAGAGTCCCAATTATAATGGATGCAAAGAGGCCCACTCCAAGACACTTCATAATTAAGAGGCCAAAGTTAAAGATAAAGAAAGACTCTTAAAAGCAGCAAGAGAGAAGAAGTTAGTTACCAGATAGTTCCCAGATGAGAGGGGGAGTGGGGGCTGGGTGAAGAGGTGAGGGGATTACGAAGTACAAATAGGTAGTTACAGAATAGTCATGGGGATGTAAAATGCAGTATAGGAAATGGAGTAGCCAAAGAATTTATATGCATGACCCATGGACATGAACAATTGTGGGGGGATTATCTGAGGGAATAGGGGATACTGAGTGGAGGGGGAAAAGGGGGGAAAATCAGGACAACTATAATAGCCTAATGAATAAAATATAATTTTTAAAAAAAGGAATCCTGTAGTAAACAATTTCATAATTATTTTTATATTTTTTATTTTTCTTTTCTTTGTCATTATTTATTTATTATTATTCTCACCTAAGGATATGCTTATTGATTTTATTTATTTATTTTTTAGATTTTTTAAGATTTATTCATTTCTAGAGACAGGGGAAGGGACAGAGAAGGAAAAGGAGAGACACGTTGATGTGTGAGAGAAACATCGATTGGTTGCCTCTCACAGGCCCCCATCTAAGGACCTGGCCTACAACCCAGGCAGGTGCCTTGACTGGGAATCAAACCAGCGACCTTTTGTTTCGAAGGTCAGTGCTCAACCCACTGAGCCACACCAGCCAGGGCAGCTTATTGATTTTAGAGAGAAGGGAAGGGAGGGAGAAAGAGGGAGAGAAATATCAATGTGAGAGAAAAACATTGATTGGCTGCTTCTCGTACAAACCCTGGTCTGGAACTGAAAGTTTAGGTTTGTGGGATGATGCCAAATTAACTGAGCACTCTGGTCAGGGTTGGGATATTTTTAAAGAGCTGAATATTGAGCTGGGTACAAAGGGTTATATTCTGTTCATAAGTCACATTAAAAATACAGTTTTCACCCTGGCTGGTGAAGCTCAGTGGATTGAGCGCGGGCTGCGAACCAGGCATTGCAGGTTCGATTCCCAGTCAGGGCACATGCCTAGGTTGCAGGCCATGTCCCCCAGCAACCGCACATTGCTGTTTCTCTTTCTCCCTCCCTTCCCTCTCTAAAAAATAAATAAATAAAATCTTTAAACAAATACAGTTTTCTTCCCCATTTTCAAAGTTGTCATTTACTTTTTTAAAATCTCAAGTTCGGCTGAGATAGAGCTTTGGTGCTGTGTCAGATGTAGGTAGGACGAGAAGGTTTAAAAACACAATGCTGTAGCTTAAAAAGAGGAAAACATGTTTGCATAAATATGGAAACAAATAGTAATTCTACACTGCATAATTTTTTAGTTGAAAATTCACCTTTTATTCCCCCCCCCCCAATATTGATATCATATTCTGGGAAGATGGGTCAACCTCATAATGTGTTCAGCTAACTTAGAACAAAATAAAGACATTTTTGTATTTTACTGGTTCACATCACCTAATTGTTTATAAAATATTTTGTTAGAAAAGACCCTAACTTTACATTCTCTCTCTGGGTTTGAAAGGGAAAGGGGAGGGAGGGAGGAGGAAAATCTGGGTATTTTTAAAGGACTATCCTTTTGCAGGCTACACGATAATAAGCAAACCCTATCTATGTGTCTTGTATAAAACCATCCCCAGAGGGCCCGAAGTGGAATTTGCACAGTGCCACATGGCGCGATTGGTCAGATGTATCATAAATTGTTATTTTTAACTTTCTTATCAACACTGAAAGCTCGTCTTTTCTTATCCATCTGAGAAAATCCCATGTGCCTGAGCTGTTCTTTAAGAGAGACGTATAGAAACCTCGGCACATTTACAGACGAGGCAGATCAGGAATTTCCAGGTCACTCCCGTTTTTCTCTTGAAGGTTCATTCATGGCTATACTAATTTTTTGGAGGAAAAAAATAAACATTTACTCACTTTGATCAAAATATTATTAGGAAAAGTAAAATATTAAACTCTTACACTGAGCTTTTCTGATGTATTTGTTTGAAAGAAAACTGACACCTCCACAAAACAAAATGATATGTCATCACATTTTAAAAAACCGTCGATTACTGTTCCTTCTTTCCTCCTTGGCCCTTTTAAACACGTATATTTATAGGGTTGATGAAATGGATACTTTGTATATATTTATCCCATCAACTCTACATACTTAAGGAGATTTATAGAGTCATTTTCTCAAGCACAATTGACTGGAATCGCTCTCAGCATGACCCCTCGGTGTTCCCGCAGCTGCGTTTCCTACAATAAAGGGAGTAAATCCAACCAGCTCACGAGTCTGGTACTTTTTGAGAGAAAAGAGTCAATTCTACAGATTTAGAAAAAGTCTTCCCTTCCAGCATTTCCCAGTTTCTAAAGACATAGAAATACAGACACTGGTTGAGAGGCCCTCCTATGGGGGAAGATTCCTCATCCCAAAATAAACTCTTCCTGCTCAAGTTAGAGCCTCTGGCTTAAAGTCTCAGCGTCCTGGAACCAGAACAATACAAACACGGGATAAGCGCAAGAGACGGGAGCATTTGTACACGATGTGATCATCGCTTTGTTAGTGAGGGCTCAGTGACACGCTGGGAATGCATTGGGGCTAGGGGGCATTTTAGTCGATACAAAGGAAGACGAGGTGCCATCTACTGGTGAAGACACTGAAAAGAAGTCATAACTTACCATTTTTCCAACTAAACTTTGTGTTTTTTCAGACAGTGCGGTCTGCAGGAGGTGGTTGGAGGTTACACAAATCTGCATCCTATGGTCACGGTAAGTTAAAAATGTCATCTAACCCATTACCCAGACTAAGTGGGAAACTTAAATTTTCATCCCTAAAAATTGACTCTATAAAAATCCGTGCACAACTATACTTACCTGGCAGGGGAGATGCCCTGATCACGAAGGTGGTTTTCTCAGGGCCAGGCTTATCCACTGTACACCGGATGTGCTGACCCCTGGGATTTCCCCAAAGGTGGGAAACGCGACTCCACAATTTGTGGTAGAGCGGACTGCGTTCACGCTCTCCCCTGAAAAAAAATTCATGCATAAGATAGTAAAGGGTATTACGTGAAAGGGTATTTACTGTGGCACTATTGGTAATTACTAAGGAAATGAGCCAAGTGTCCAGTATGGGAAGTCTGATTATGTGTATATTTTAGTATATGTATTGGCTACACAATGAAATGGCACATATGAAGATGCTCATTGCCAGCAAAGAGACAGTAGGCTTATCTGTATTGACATGGAGCAATATGGCCGCGATATATCAGGGGGTAAAAGTAAGTTGCAGAACAGTATTATAATATGATCCTGTTTTGTTAATAATAATAATAATTAGGAATAATATGGAGGCTTATTCACTAAAGTATCTTTATAGCATGTACCATTTGTAACCATGATAAAAGAAAACCAACCCAAGTGAGTTTTAAAAGAAAATTTAAAAATTTAAAAGTTTTAGCTATGTAATATCAGGTTGGCCAAAAAGTTCATTTAGGTTTTTTTCCATAGGACGGCTCTAGTAGTGCTTAGTTGTCTTTAACTTCATTCAAAACAATTTTGTTAGATTGGATTGTGACAGCTCTCATATCAGCGTGCATTAAAAAAAAAAACATCAAGCTCTGACTGTTGTGGCTCAGCAGGCTGAGTATCATCTGCAAACCAAAAAGTTATTGGTTCAATTCCCATCAGGGCACATGCCTGGACTGCAGTCCAGGTCCCTGGTTGGGGGCGCGTGAGAGGCAGCCAGTAGATGTTTCTCTCACACATTGATGTTGCTCTCTCTCTTTCTCTGTCCCATCACCTCTCCCAAAAAATCAATAAATAAAATCTTTATAAAAAAAACATAATTAGTGAATTTTGTGTAGTCATTTTAATATAGAGGATAGAAGAAAATAAGCAACATTTTTGGTATATTATGTTTTATTACTTCAAGAAAGGTAAAAACGCAAATGAAATTTAAAAAAAGATTTTTTTAGTGCATGTAGAAGGTGCTGTGACTGATTGAACGTGTCAAAAGTGATTTGTGAAGTTTCTTGGTACTATTGACATTGTGGCCAAATAACTCTTTGCTGTGGGGCTGTCTTATGCATTGGAAGATCTTTAGCAGCGCCCCTTGTCTCTACCCACCAGAAGCCAATAGCGGGAGACAGACAACATACTCAAAATACCCAAATCAATAAAGTTATTGGTGAGAATGAAATGTGTCTTTTATGTCACAGAAAACTCAACATTTTATTATCTAAATTTTATATGTTTGTAAAACAAAAATTAGATTATACCCTTAAAAATGTTTATGGTTTATGTATATACTTCCTTTTCTAGGAATTTATTCGGCAAAAGAACACTTGCGTGAAATAGTGAAGACTGTGTAAAATCATGTAGATAGAAAGAAGATATAGGAAAGCTATACAAATAAAGAAGAAACTATCCCACATTGTATATGAAGGAAAAAATAAGTGACCTAAAATTTCATTGCCCAAATATTCAATGTTATTGCTGTAGTTCCATCCTTTTGGTGTGAAAGTCACACTGTTGTATACACACATATTTTATGTGCTGATTTTTCATATGATGCTGCTATGACTCAGGAAACTGCCCAGTTTTCATAAAACCCTTTGTCATTTCCTGTGCTGTACCTTGAGGTGGTTTTAAACAACACATTTGCAGTTTTACCCTCCCATCTCTTTGTTAACCTAGTTTAAATATGGTTTTCATGCTGTCAC
Source organism: Tonatia bakeri (assembly GCA_004024845.1). Taxonomy (NCBI): domain Eukaryota; kingdom Metazoa; phylum Chordata; class Mammalia; order Chiroptera; family Phyllostomidae; genus Tonatia; species Tonatia bakeri. The sequence continues at coordinate 49,150 of PVIA01008834.1, read as the reverse complement.
CAAGGGTAAAACTCCAGCATCTTCCAAAACAGAGACCAAGGAAACGATCAGATTTCTTCAGTGCTCAACTCAGCAGGATAACTTGGCTGATGGAACAGACACAGGCTGAAGAGCGGCAACATGGCCCAATGAATAAACGGTTGGCTGAAATGATTACGATTTTTGTGAAATCTCACAGATTAAGAAAATAAGATCCTTTGGTGAAATAAAATCAAAGGGGAAGATTGACTTAATCTGATTCAAATCTGAGTAAAGAACAGTGTAAGCTACTAGGAAAACTTATCTAGAAGAGAAGTCCCTGTTAAATCCAGCTTATGTCTTTCTGTCTTTAACAAGGAAGCTTCTGGTGGGTTTGGAAAGGCAAAAAGAAAGGGGTTTATGCAACTCTGAGTATTGAAAAATGTTATTTGAACCGTTGGCCTGCCTAAGAAAGGCAGGAAGATGATCAGGGAGACAATCATGGCAGGTCAAAGGCTTGAGGGTTTAGCTACGTGAGACTCTACTGTATCACACTCAGGGTTATTTTGGGACGGTCACAAGAGTACTTGAACCCTGAACAAAGAACCTCTCCTTCACTTATCCATTGCAGATGGGAGTAAAGTGTTTTAAGTGCCCAGAATTTGAAGCCACTGTGAAACTCCAACCGAAGGCTAATGAATAGGCCTTTTTCTATTCTTCTGGTCGGCCTTTCTCCTGTAAAACCCATAGCATTCCCAAATCCGTGTTTAGTCCTGTTTTCCCATAGGGTTTGTCTTGGCTTGCTGAAGGGAACATTTGATAGGACTGATGAAATACAGTGGGTGTCTGATGTAGCTGGTGTGTACAGGTCCAGTAGTAAATCTTAGTAACCTTGGTTACACTTGGGTTTAGTCTCGCTCGTAGCACTGCTCTGAGCACTGGTGGGAGCTGCATTTAGGAAAGGAAAGACCATACCAAGAATACATGCTTGGAGTCAGTTTGCCATGCAGATAAGCAATTCAAGCCTTTCCTATGACAAATATAGGAAAGTAAGTGTTACATACTAATACAGAAAAAAAACACTTTAAAAAGTAAACTAGCCACTCTGGTCAGTTGGATGATATAACTTCCTTCCAAGTTCAACATTACTCCATACCTCCTCTGGAAAACATCTCTGTGACCAGTTAAGACTTCTATCCCAAGCCATCTCTTAGATTAGTGCCTTCCTTTCATTGGCCTGAACTTGACTCAGGCCCTAATAAATAAAGACCTTTCATCTCAGCAATGGACTTCCAGGGCCATTATAAATATAAGCTCAAACTGCTTTACTCATGAGGTTGGGTTTTAGTTTCTGATATATAACATGCTAATGGTTTCAGTGAGTACCTGGTCAGAAATCTGCAGTGCTGTCTTTGCTTGTAATATATTGTGACTATATTAACCAAGTCAATAGCTCAGGCAAATAAAAATTTCTCTCAGCCCTTTTGCTTTCTTTCCTCATCCCATTTGGATTTAATTATAATGCTCAAGCTCTATTTCATCGAAATGTTTATTATAAAAAGAAAACCACCCTGGTTGGTGTGGCTCAGTGGATTAAGTGCTGGCCTGTGAACCAAAGGGTTGCCGGTTGCATTCCCAGTCAGGGCACGTGCCTGGATTGCAGGTCAAGGCCCCAGTGGGAGGGCACGTGAGAAGCAACCACACGTTGATGTTTCTCTCCCTCTCTTTCTCTCTCTCTTCCCCTCTGTAAAACTAAATAAATAAAATATTTTTTTAAGAGAAAAGAAAACCATTCTCAATTCTCCATCACAAAAGGACTAATGTAATGTTACTGGTTATGATTTATCAAGTACAGCAATCCTATAAGGTAGGTAGTATTATTATCCCCATTTTACAGATGAGGAAGCATGTTCTTCATCTAACACATGAAGAACAGAGGTTTCACTATTTTGCCCAAGGTTACACGACTAGTAAGTGGTGGAGATGAGCTCTGACCCTAGACTGTCAGGCTCCAAGCCTATACATGGAAACTAACAGCTTCAGTGTCTCATTTTATCTCCCCCACTCAACAATAACCTTGTTCGTATGTTTTGGGCACAACCCAGTGGTGTGTTTATTCCTGCTTTGCTCCTTCAATAATTCACTTGCACACATGGCACTTAAAAATTTAAGCCAAACATCTCCAAAGACATCAGACTATTTTGTATCCATGGATAGAATCCGTTCACTGACTGGGCAAATTCTACACTCACCACATTCAATCGCCGTATCAGTAGTGTAGAAAAGATACTTTAAGTCACAACAAAATGGTTAGGTCACCCTTTCCTCTCTCCATCCTGACGATCCTGCCTGTTGCTACTCCTTTCTTGTGCTTTTTCTCTCTTCTTAACTTGGTTCTCCTCTTACATTTGAATCTGACACTTTTTTCCCCTGCAGGTTGCCAAACGTCCTTGTGATGGGACCTAAACAAAACAAAAAAACCAGTCACATAAGAGTACCCACAACTTCCTTTCCTTCCTGTCCTGCTAAAGAGAATTCTCCCTCTTCCCAATGTCCTAAATTAAAATTATTAGTCTAGCTTAATGGAGGAAACTTAACGGAGAGACCCAAGAGACATCTAGTCTGACTATTGCTCTTCTTAAGGTCAGTTGAAAAACAAGGAAACTGCCCCTGATTGGTGTGGCTGAGTTGGTTGGATGTCATCCTCCAGAAGCAAATATCGCCAGTTTGATTCCCAGTCAGACCTCATGCCTGGGTTGCAGGTTTGGTCCCTGGTCGGGGCGTGTATGAGAGGCAACTGACTGAGGTTTTTCTCTCACATTGATCTTGCCCTCTCTTTCTCCCTGCCTTTCCCTCTCTCTAGAAATAAATTAAATCTTTTTTTTAAAGAGGAAACTGTGGTCAGTTAGGTTGTTTTCCTCAAAGTTCATGTTATTATTGAGTGATAGTGCCAGGTTCTAAATCTAAATATTGCAGGAATTACATTTTATTGATGCTTATATATATACCCATAGCATGGTGCTAAGCAAACACTAAGTGCTTGGTCAAAATTTGTTGTATGAATGAAATGAATAGGAAGGGAAAGAGGGAAGGAAAGAAAGGCAATCGGTATCAACTGGTATAAATTACTGTATTTGAACATGACCTAGGTTTATTTTTAATTCTGTGTTAGAGTTGGTTGTGTAACAGTTAACTGCTGAATTCAATTGTCCTTGGATGTCACTGAATAAGCCATTCTTTCTCTGTTTTCTTTCACCATGCATTCTGGCAACCAATAGGATGCCTACTATTTACTAGTGACTGCAGGGCAAAAGAGAAACGAAAGTGGGTAGGGATGCTAATCTCTTTGGGGGTGTCACATTATAGAACCCAATAGTCCCAGTACAGGATGGTAGGTGATGTACCATCGGTGGACTCATGTACCAATGCTGTGTACAGTGGACAATGACTCCATCTTCTGTGAAACGAAGAGAAGAGAAAGATCAGGGAAATTTTCCAAAGGAATCTTGGAGGATGTGAAGGATATTCTTGGCAGAGCAAACAGCCCAGGCAAGCGCATGAAGGCATGGACATCACGCTGTATTCAGAAACCCGTAGGGCTGACTGTAGGGTGCATGGTAGGGCCTTGCCTAGTGCCAGGAGTCAACACTGACAAGGAGGCAGAGCCAGATTCTGAGGGGCTTCATCTGCTCTGCTATGGAACTTGGACTTCCTCTTTTTATTAATAACCAGCCATACAGTTTTCCTGAAGACGAACATGGTATCCGTGTGTCCTTGCCTTTAAAACTAAATGCATATGCCTCCACCAGCCTGGACCTTGGTCCTTCTGATGAGACACCCGAGAAGACTCTGAATTTTGGTAAGACTGCAACATAAGCTTAATGAGCATCCTGGAAATAGTGGAGATATTCTGGGAGGTGTGTGTGTGTGTGTGTGTGTGTGTGTGAGAGAGAGAGAGAGAGAGGTGTGTGTGAGAAGAGGCATAGTAAGCATTTGTCCCAAGCACACCACAAAGCATTATTTTTATTGTCAAAGAATAGACCCTTAAGCAATTTTGGATTTGTTTTTAGTATTTTATATGTAAATTATTGTATAATTAACCAACTATAATGTAAAAATCAACAAAATTAAAGAGGCAAATAATTTCATGTTAAAGGACCCACTACTGGCATTTACAAAATGTCTTAACCTTTTGATTTTAATCATTGTGTAAATAAGTTTTATATAACTAATATAAAGTACAGATGACCTGTTCTATTTTTTCACTTAGTGGGTATCTCATAGAGTTCTGCATTCATCTATTCACTCATTCATTTTATTATGCAGTAGTAGTAGTAACCATAGTGATACGCATTCCTCGAACCCTCAGAACAAATCTGTGAGTTAGATACTATTGTTATCCCCATTTCAAGAAGAAACTAAAGCTCAAAGACACTAAGTAACATCAGTAAAGTCACACAACCAGCAAGTAAGAGCCAGAAGTCAAACACAGACCCAGGAGATACCTAATTTGGCCTTTACTATTCTATTTCAGTGTACTTAGTACATTATGATTCGCTTAACTACTCCCTAATTTTTAGCGATGTCAGTTCTCTATGGCACTGCTGGAGAAAGTCTTGTACCATTTCCTTTTGAAAGGATATTTCTTCAGAATATACTCCCAAAGTATTATCCATTTTAGAATACTTGTTTATGTTGCTCTGATCCTTTCCACAATGAGTCCACTGATCTTCAAGGCTCCTAATTGCCTGTCAATATATCTGCGTCTCAACAGTCCTGCTAGCACTGAGGGTTTGTTTTGTTTTTTTAAATTCTCACCAGAGGAGGATATTTTTAGAAAGAGGAAGGGAGAGAGAGGAGAGAGAGGAGCATTGAATGAGAGGGCTGCCTCTCTTATGCATCCCGACTGGGATTCAAACCTGAAACTTAGCTATGTTCCCTCACTGGGAATCAAACCCAAAACATTTTCATGTACAGGGACAACACTCCAAGTATCTAAGCCACCCAGCCAAGGCATGAGTTGTTAATTTTAATATATACTGCTACAAATTTCTAAAAGCAATGTATAGTGATGTCTATTCCTCCATATTCTTGTCAACCCTAAATATTGTTAATCTTTGTAATATTTCCTTAAAATTGTTATCTTATTGTTTTAATATGCATTTCCCTGATTACCAATGAGGTGAAATATCTTTTTGTATTTTTATTATGTTTCTTAGCCCTTTAGGGAATTTTATCTTCTACTAATCCATTATTCATAAATACTTTACAGCATGTTTTTCTATTTGGAAAGCCATGCATGAGAAACAATTTATAAATTGATAAATGCAGTACTTACGTCAGACAGAGAGAAGAGTTGTACAAAGGGGCTGATTGCATGTGTTTCTATTACTGATTGACTGATTGATTGATTGATTGATTTTAGAAAGAGGGGAAAACAGGGAGAAAGAGAGGGAGAGAAACCCCAGCGTGAGAGAGAAACATCAATCAATTGCCTCTCCCATGCTCCCCAATCATGCACTCTGACCTGGGGCTGAATTCACAACCCAGGCATGTGCCCTGATTGGGAATTGGGCTGGCAACATTTTGCTTTATGGAACAATGCCCAACCCACTGAGCCATACTAGTCAGAGCTCTATTTATTGTATTTTTAAATGATTAATAGGTCTCATTAGTCTAGACACATCACACACACACACTGAGTTGTTCCTTTCTTCTTCTCTTCAATTTTTCTCTTTGCTTTGGTTTTCTCTTTCTCCACAGCAGACCCGGTCAGTGTCTATCCATGTCTCCTGAGCATTGACCATTCCAGCGTATGCCTGAGGAGTCATCTTCACCTAATGGCTTTTTCTTAGGCAGGCCAAGTGAATGGGAATTGGAGGATAAACACCTGAGTTTCCTCCCCTCTGGAGAAGGGAGATAGTTTTGAGATGCCTTTGCTACAGTCTCCCAGAGTTTCCCAATAAAATTGTCTCAATAACGTGCCTTTACTGGGCTCATTCCCTTCACCTGTCTCTCTTCCCCACCTCTTTATTGATGCTTTCTCCTGGTTTATCTGGGCACTTTGTGGACTGCTGGATACACTCGGGTAAGTAAGTTGCCCAAGCTTCCTGCCCATGGGAGCTTAGTCTTGTGATTTTCCATTTTCTGATTCTGAATTTGTTGAAAACATCAGCAGGTAGAGATTGCAGAAAACAACCCGTCTTTTGAACCCAACAACATTCATAAGAAAGTGTAACATTCAGATGGTGTTGGAACGAACTCAGAGGAGTAGAAAACTTGGAACCCCTTCTTTCCCCATTCTTTGTCAGCAATCTGACATGCACGTCTCTAAGCTGACACACGTTTCAATAATTTATCCCAACTGCTTACATTCTCTACGCCAGCCCCGCCTCATCCCCATCTTCCAGTTAGGAACCAAACCCACGTGATATGTGAATCTGAGTCACAGGAGATCTCGGAGCACAGTGTTGATCGTGATGCCATGCCATGTCCTCCTTGGTGGATTATCAGGACTGTGCACACACACACACACACATACACACACTCTTCTTTTGATATGTGGGTTGTTATGGTGACGGGAGAGTGCTAGAATTGAAAGGTGCTTACACACATTATTGTAAATGAGGCTTAAGCAATCTTCATGACCATTTTCCTCTCTAAGTCAGGTTTGCACGAGAACATTGTTGGGCTCCCTTGGCTTACGGCAGGTGATGGGTGAACACTGAGAATACAGGCACAGTACCTGGCTACCAGGAGTCACTAGCAAAATGAAACCCTTCATTAGCTCACAGATGCATGAGTAGGAGAAATGGGATCAAGAGAAGGACAGGAGCTATAAGACGAATTATATTTTATACTGTTATTTATTTACACATTAAAGTTTTGATAACACAGAAGGGAAAAAAGAGTATCAGCTTTGGGTGGGAGCCTCTTTAAGGAACCATTAGTCAAACTGTGAAGAATGAGCAAGAGTCCAAAAGGCCATGCCTGAGGGTGGAAATGGAGGGGTGGTCCAGACGGAGCAGAGCATCACAAAGCTCAGGGGGTATGAGACAAGGTGCTGTATCCTGGGACTGAACACACATGGAGGGTGGGGTCTGTGAGTGAGAAAGAGCGTGGGGACATGGGGCTGGAGTTGGAGGCAGCACCCAGTGTCTTCATACCCTGTGTATTCATCATACGTCAGTCCCCGGAAGATCATTGTCTCACTCCTAGGAGAAGAGTCTCTTCCACTTGATTTCTCTACTTGGACTTTTCTCTCTGAAATAGGCACCAAGAGAGAGAACTGAATTTCCTGTTCAGGAAAAGATGCACCTGCTTCCAGGGAGACATCACAAGTTACCAGGAAGGAATAAAATAGGGTGCATTCCAGGAGTCCCACTAAACCTTTAAGAGTATCTTCACTTGCCGGAGTCACCAATGTGGATTTTCCGTGCTTTCTGAAACATTCCCCTCCCTGGGTTCTCATGACAAATGCCTCTCCTGGTTTTTCACCTCTGCTGACATTTCTTTTCTTTTCAGTCTCATTTCTGTACACTGGGCTTTGGAATGGTGGAGTCTCCTAAAGATCAGCAATATTTTTTCCTACTGAATACCTGTTTATTATTCAAATCTCATCCTAAAAACATTACTTTTTTTTGGTGAAGCCTTTTCTGGTCTTCTTGACTAATCAAGGAGATGAGTTAAGGACTGAATGTTTGTGTCTCCCGAAAATGCATATCTTGAAGCCCTAACCTCCAAAGTGATGGTATTCGGGGAGGTGCCTTGGGAGTCATGATTTTAGATTAATTGGTGTGACTTAGTAATTTCCCTCCAGAAATTCAGCTTCACGAGCACAAATTCTCCTGTATCCTAAGACTTTAAGGGCCCCATGCTTGGTTTAATGCGCTGCTGTCACCATCTTGAAATTAGTAATTTTCGAACAAGGGATCCTGCATTTTCCATTTGTATTCACCCCACAAATTATGTAGCCAGCCCTGCTTATTGCATATTCCAGCACCTAGCACAGTGCCTGGCACACAGTAAACCCTCAACAAAGACAGTTGAGTAAGTGAATGAATGAATAAATAACTGACTAAATGTAAAGTACACAGAGCCAAGAATTGTGGCTGTGCCCGGCTGAGCCCAAAGCCCATCCATCTTCTGCCTCTCCATATGCCACTATTTGCACTCAGATATGGGGCTGGGTTTGACTAAATCTGCCCAGAGATCTTCCTCCCACATCCATTGCTCCAAATTACTTTCTGCTGGGGCATGTCTGGGGTAGTGTTGCAGAGGCAGCATTCTCTGGCATAAACATCCCTGTGAGTCATAGACCATTGCCATCGCCAGGGGCCCAGGCAGCTGCAGTTGTCAGGTATCTGCGAGTTACTTTGAGCTGGCCTGAAAAATATCTCCTGATTGGTTACATCTACCTTATGCCCTGCCCCCAGATCTGTAGGACTGGCATTTTGACAGAATGCTTTTATATCATATGAAAATATAACTCCAGCTGCTAAAAGGAATGAACTTCTTCAAATTTGGTTGAGATAATCCCTTACTTCAAAATTAATCTGAATTTTATCTAAAGCCCTTGACCTTTCTGTGGTCATAGTTCATTTACAGGAGTAACATGGAAGGATTACACTTGAAATGAAGAACCTGGTGCAGTCTTAGAAAATTGATTCAGTTTAGGTAAAGGCAATTTATGAATTGGCTTGTCTTCCTAAAGCCGAGAAGTCTATCTCGATGGTTCAGTGTGCAGCAAGACAGAGCTGCAAAATCCTACCCTGAAGCAGCCATCAAAGCTAAAAGGCTGGGGCCGCCTTTGGTGCGGCGCCCACTGGGCAAATATTTAGCTCTTCCAGCATTCCAGAAATGAGCTCTGCGCCCACAAACCACCTTCAAATGGTAAGCGGGTGGGGGTGGGGTGGGACTCGGGCTCAAAGAGAATTAGCTGGTGTGCTTTCAGCCATGCATAGAACACACCCTGGGTGAGGGGTGAGAAGCAGGGGTGGCTATGCAAATGGATCAGCCCCAGGAATAACATGGACTACACTGTTTAAATAAAAAAGCTGAACAGGGCCTGCCTCCGTGAGACTGTGCTTCACCACATCAACCATGTCAATTACCCTAATAATAGTTACTCCTCCTTTGTTTTAGTTGGTCCTCTTAGTACACTGATGCAGAGGTGGGTAACAGACCCCGTCTGCCTCTAATGTATGTACTATCATTACTATCCTTTCACAGATGAGGAAACTGAGGCACAGAGTGTTATGTAAGGTCACTCTACCTGGAGAAGGGACTACCCTGGTTATTCTAGTGACATTTTCTGGATTTTGCAACAGTTACTTAAAAAATATTTTCTAGTCCTGGCTGGTATGGATCAGTGGATTGAGTGCTGGTCTACAAAGCAAAAGTCACTAGTTTGATTCCCAGTCAGGGCACATGCCTGGGTTGTGGGCCAGGTCCCCAATTGGGGACATGCAGGAGGGAACAGATTGATGTATCTCTCACTCTCTTTCTCCCTCCCTTCCCTGCTCTCTAAAAATAAATAAATAAAATCTTAAAAAATATATTTTTTCATGAAATAAAAATACTGAGAACTTAGGAGGTGGAAGTTTAAAGAAAAGGAGGAAATCCTCATGTATTTAAAGTAGGGGGCACGTGGCCTGGCTGGTGTGGCTCGTGGACTGAGTGCCGGTCTTCGGACTAAAGTAGGGGCATGTACATCTTAAGTCAGCTGGGCTCTGGCTGAGTAGCTCAGTTTCTTAGAGCATCGTCCTGATATACCAAGGTTGTGGGTTCAATGCTGGTGAGGGCACATACAAGAATCAATGAATGAATGCATAAGTAAGTGGAACAACAAATCGATGTTTCTCTCTCTCTCTCTCTCCCTTCCCTCTCTAAAATCAATAAATGTAAAAAAAAAAATTTAAATAGGAAAAAATGTCAGCTAGAAGTATGGGTTCACTTTGGGAAATCATAGCCAAGTAAGTCAATTAGACTTTTGACTTGGTGTTATTGATGTTCCTGGTAGAGATCCTTTTTTTATATTGGAGTACAGGTGAATCTGTGCATGTGTCAAATGTCAACTGAAACCTTTAAAAAAATGTGGGCCAGAGCACCATCTAATACTGACCCTCTTAGAGTCTGACATTGAAGCAACATCTGAAACTCTTAAGCCATGAAATCACTTTCTTCAAACTTCTTTTCTGAGTTTGGTCAGCCTGGGCTGCTTTAAAGTCATTAACTTTTAGATAGAAGTAGTATCTCTTTTGCCCTCCCAATGGGATATAAATCAGGTTGACAGAATAATTAAGAGAAAATTTAATTGAAGATATGCAGTGGTAATTACAGGATCTTCAAATTCCCATCTTAAATTATCAAAAGAGATCAAGAGGGAGAGTTGGAGAGGCATCAACAGTCAATAAACTATGCAGAGGCTGGAGATACAAAAGTAAAAAATGAAATGAGAGCAAATGGCCAAGGTCACTTTAAATCACATGAGCTTAATCACCTACTTGGTAACTATACAATAGCTGGGAAACGAAAAGTGGTCATTCTTCTTACTGATCTTGCCGCCTAAAGACTATCAGCAAATAAAATCTGCTGGGAGCCAGCACCCTGGGAAACTTGCAAGTTAGATGGGTTGTAAGTAGCTTTGCTTAAACAGAGCTGAAGGAAATGGAACCTCTTATTAAATGTAAGCTGGGAGTAGTAACCTACTCACCTGGGGGCCAATGGTGAAGGAGCACCTGAGGCAGCTGGGATAGTGCTGCTGCCTTCTCCTTCTCCCTCCGACCCCATAATGGACATCCTGGGGCTTTCTGTTTTGTTCTGCTTGCTCAGAACTTATTCCTCTTTCTTCTGGCACTCCAGTTATCCTTCGAGGAACAACTCACCCTCATTCTCCATCCCTCTGATTATCTACCTGCTCCCCAACCCCAACTCCAGAGGTAAGAATATAATCCCAAACTGGCCAATCAAACGTGGGCATTAGATCAAGGATTGTCACATGATCCAAGCCAGCCAGTGAGACCTAAACCTGTGACCTTTGTTAGAATTACTGGAATTATGGCTCTTTTCCTCTTTTTCCCCGCTGGCTTTCTTGAGGTATAATTGACAAATAAAAATTTTACATATTTAAGGTGTATAACTTGATGTCTTCATCCATGCAATACATTTTGAAATAATCACCACAATTAAGCTAATTAATATATTCATTACCTCATATAGTTATGACTACCTTTTTTTTTACCTTTTTTGTGGTAAGAGCACTTACAATCTGCTCTGTTAGCAAATTTCCAGTGCATAATACAGTCCTGTTTACTATACTGTTTATCATATTATAACAGATCTTCAGGGCCTCCTCGTCTTGCACAGCTGAAAGTTTGTTCCCTTTAGTCAATAACTCCCTAACTTCCCCTCATCCAGGCCTCGGGCAACCCCCATTCTCTTTCTACTTCTATGAGTTTGACTATTTTAGGTACCACATATAAATGAGAAGCAATATTTCCTTTTCTCTGCCTGGCTTACTTCACTTACCATGTGTTCCAGGTTCATCCATGCTGCTGCAAATGACAGGATTTCCTTCTTTTTAAGGCTGAATATCATTACACCATGTGTATGTGTACAGATGCATAAATATAGACATATATTTATCATATTACATGTATATGCACCTATATCTATGCATATATATCACATTTCTTTATTCATTTTTCTATTGACAAGCATTTAGATTATTTCCATATCTTGGTTATGGTGAATAATGCTTTAGTGATCATGGAGGTGCAGATATGTCTTCAAGAAACTGATTTTGTTTCCTTTGGATGGGATTGCTGTATCATAAGGTAATTTCATTTTTATTTTTTGAGGAAGCTCCACACTGCTTTCTGTAATAGCTGTACCAATTTACATTTCCACCAGCAGTGCAGAAGTGCTCCCCTTTCTTCACATCCTCACCAACAGTTGTTATCTATCTCTTGTCTTTCTGATAACAGCCATTCTGACAGGTGTGAGGCGATGTCTCACTGTGGATCTGATTTTCATTATCCTGATGACCAGTGATGTTGAGCTCCTTTTCATGCACCTGTTGACCATTTGCCTATTTTTTCTTGAGAAATGTCTGTCCAGGTCCTTTGTCTATTTTTAGTAGGTTTATTTCTGTTTTTTGTTTGTTTTGTTTTGGTGTTTTTTGTTTTTGTTTTTTTTTTTTGCTATTGAGTTGTATGAGTCTTTCTTTCTCTTCATACTAGAGTTGAAAAACTGGTAAAACACAATCCTGGAGTTACTAGGAACATCTGAGCCCCACATGGGGAGAATCTGCCTGAGAATGAAGCATCACAGGGCTCAGAGAAAGGTAAGTCTTAATATCATGTGAGATCTTATATCTATTTGTGCCTAAACTAGAGCTACCTTCATTTCCTTCAAGTCTTTCCTTAAATGTTCCTTACTCAATAAGGTCTTTTCCTGACCACCTTTTTTAATAGCTCACCCTGACTCCCACCCGGCACTCTCAGCCTACCTTTACCACACACTGATTTGCTCATGTTCCGTAGCACTTACCTTTTAAGAGCATTCCTTTTTTTTTCCCTATGGTTACCTGAGGACATGTTTCCATTGATTTGGGAGAGACAGAGAGTGAAGAAAAGAGAGAGAGAGAGAGAGAGAGAGAGAGAAATATCATTTGTTTGGCTCCTATACATGTCCCAACCAGGAATCGAACCCATAACCTAGGTATGCGCTCTGACTGTGAATCAAACCAGCAACCTTTCAGTGCGTAGAACAATCCTCCAAACAACTAAGCCATGTGACCAGGGTCATAGCACTTATCTTTTAAATATAGTTATTGTTTGTCATCTATTTCTGCCTCTTAGAGTTTAAGCTCTAACCAAGTCGTAAATCTTGGACTATTTTGTTCACTAATGTATTTCAAGGGCCTAAAACAGGGCCTAACAAATAGTAAATGCTTGATGAATATCATTGAGTGAATAAATAAATGGATTTTTCAATTACATGAAAAAATATTTCACATAGTAGAAGAAACAAGGGAGCTCTCTGGGGTCTCTTATATATTTTTTAAGGTTTTATTTATTTATTTATTTTTAGAGATAAAGGAATAATGGGAGAAAGAGCGAGGGAGAGAAACATTGATATATGAAAGGAACATCAATCAGTTGCCTCTCCCACACATGCCACCCGGAGACCTGGCCCACAACCCAGGCATGTGCCCTGACTGGGAATCAAACCAGTGACTTTTGGTTTGTAGGCCAGCACACAATCCACTGATCCATACCAGCCAGGACTAGAAAATATTTTGAAGGAATCAAGCTGATGACCTTTCCTTTTGTGGAAGGATGCGCAACCAAGTGAGCCATGCCAGTTAGGGCTCTGAGGTCACTAATCTCATTTATCAGGGCCCCATCCTCATGACCTAATTGCTTCCCAAAGGCCTTACCTCCTAATACTACCAAGTTGGGATTTAGGTTTCAATGTATATATTTTGGTGGGGACACAGTCAAGTCCATAGCAGAGTCAATCACAAGACAGGTTTATCTGATCATTTTTAATTTTCTTCCTGTCATGTCAGGCCTACATTTATTTCTTTTTTTTTTTCTGATACTCAGTAAAACTGTTGGATGACAAACTTGAGAAAAATCTTCTAAAAATATTGCAAAAAGAAAAGGAGATGAAAATAAGAGAGAAAAGATAACACCTGAATAAGAGTTGTAGAAACAAAAAACAGAGAAAATAAAGGGAACAAAAGCCTCAAAAAATATTCCAGAGCACTTTATAAACTGATATAAACATCCAGATTGAAACTCCCAGATTGAAAACATCCGTGAAGCGTCTTGGACAGTGTGTATCTCCAGTCCCAGCCCTTAACACCCACTTCTTCCTTCCTCTCCTGGATATCTTGGAGGCATCTCAAATTCCACAAGTCAAAATATGGACTCCTAAGTTTTTTTCCTCAAATCTTGTTCACTTCATGCTCTATATCTTGAAGAAGGATGTAACTACATTCTATTTATACAGCCTAAAATTCTAGGAGTTATTTTTGACATCTCCTTCTCCCTTATTTTCATTATACAATCCATCTCTAAGTCCTCTGGTTTAAACTCCTACCTGCCTGTTAAATGTATCTACTTGTTTTCACGTTTAAGATCACCTCTTACCTAGAAGGTAGCAATAGAATTCTTGTCTCCCTGCATCCTCTCATAACCTTCTCTAACCCTTTTTTTCCCACATTGTGTCTGTAGTCATCTTTTCAAAAGGCAAATCTGATCATGTCTTTCCTATTTGCTTCTTCTTCACAATTGAGGCTCATTGGTCTAACTTAAAATGTCCGGTCTTACTTCCTTTTCTGAAACAGGTGGTCTCTCCAGGAGTCCAACTCTGAGCTGTGATCAAAACAGCTCTGTCGTCTGTTCTCCTAAGCCCCAACAGAGAAACACAAAGTCTGAGGCTCAGACCTGGTTGGATAGCTGAGTGAGAGCTGCTAAAGGGCAGACCACGGAGCAGTTAGTGTGGCTGTTGTTTTGGGTTGCACTTGTTGGGAACAAAGGGCATGTGTCACTTTGTGCCTGGTCCCCATGTCTTGGTGTCCTGACATGTTTATTTCATCATAATTACCAGGAATCAAAGTGAGGTTCAACCCAGCACAGGAAAGCATCTCTAAGTTTTAGAGACCTAGTGACAGCTTCCCAATGCTCTTCAAATGAATATAAAATGCTTACCGGGGCTGTCAAGCCCCTAGGAGGTCCGATCCTACTAGCTTCTCCAGTTAAACACCAGCCTGCCTGCCCTCCCTCTGTTTCAGGCCCGCAGTTCTCTCTCAGTCTCTCCCCTCATCGTCAGCATGCCATTGCAGGACTGCTGCTCATGCTGTTCCCTCTGTGGGAGTGCGATTGCCCGACTACCACCACGACCTCCTTAACTCCTCTCACTCTTCCAGTTCTCAGTCCAGTCAGCACCTCTTTGGGGAAAGCTTTCCTGACCAAATTGAATGTCCTCCTCATACACTCTCAAAGCAACCTTTTCTTTTCTTGATAGCAATTATGCCAGTGGGCGATTTTACTTGTGTGATTATTTGAGTAATGTCTTTCCCCCACTGAATTGGAAGCTCATGAGGCCAGGGACTGTGGGTCCTGCTAACCATTGACTCCTCATCGTCTAGCCAAGTTCCTGGCCCATAGTAAGCCCTCCATACATATTGAATAAGCAGTTGAATGGATAAATGTGTGAATACATAAATGAATGAAAAAATTGGAGATTTGGAACCTTCTAAGATAAACTTTTTGAGTGGCCCAAAACAACTATTGGAGAATTACCCCACTGTTGATTCAAAAGCTGTCATATCAGTGCCCCAAATAATAATTTATATATCATGGTGTGTAGTCAAATATATCCTGTGATATTAATATGAATTTATGGCTATAGGCCATAGTTTCAAGAAAACAGTGCTATCTTCTTACTGTAATGGAGGATGGATTTAATCTCTTAAGAGCTCATCAAAAAACAATCTGGGATAATTTTATAACTGTGAATATCTAATAAAAATATGATACTGCTTATTTGGAAAATTTAATGAGACTCTATTTGCAGACTTAATAGTATAAAGAAATTTGTCAAGTTATAGTTTACCGAGCTTTGTGAAATCACAGCTCAAGATCAAACTGTTCCTACCTGATAATTTGAAGTGAAGTAGAAATTCTGAAGTGGCATATGACTTTTATCACTCCAAGATATTAGATATACAGTCCTCATTTAGAAAACTCAAAGTAAGATCTTACTAAAAGAGTGCTTTGGTCATCATAAGGAAGTAGTTAAACATATTATCTGATGACAACAGGAGCTAACATTTACTATGTCAGATGAAGTTCTAAATTCTCATTTAATCCTCATAACAATTCTAAGCATGTAGGAACTATCATTTCCTCAGTTTTTAGATAAGTATACTGAATCACAGAGGTTATATAACTTCCAAGATTATATCCCTATGTACTTTGGCTGCAGAGCCCACATCTGCCATGCCCAAAATGGTGCCTACTAACCCATATGGTTGTTGAGCACTTCAAATATGGTCAGTCATAATTAAGATGTACTGTAAGTATAAAATGCATGCTAGATTTTGAAGACAGTATGAAATATATAAAATATCTCATTAACAATTTGAAATATTGAAATGATATCTTAGATACTCAGGGTTCAATAAGACATGATTAAAATTAGTTTCATCTTTTTTAATGTGACTACTAGAAAATTTTCAATTATGTACATTCATGGCTTTCATTCTATTTCTATTGGACAGTGCTGACCCACACACTCTTATACTATATTTTACAATCTCTTATTTAGCCCAGTAGCAGAGCCTTTTATTGCTAATAGTTGTATTTTGTATAGGACTCTTAGCAATGTCAAATTCACTGTGAGTGTGA
Source organism: Tonatia bakeri (assembly GCA_004024845.1). NCBI lineage: Eukaryota > Metazoa > Chordata > Mammalia > Chiroptera > Phyllostomidae > Tonatia > Tonatia bakeri. Next base: position 32,768 of record PVIA01008834.1, on the reverse strand, counting down.
ATGATGCAGTGACAAATGTGGAGAGAAAGAAAAGAGAAGCAGAGATGTCGTTGAAATTATCAGTAGTAAAACCTCAAAGCAGCCAGGCAAGTTGGCTGTTCTCTTCCATATATGTAGCTCTGTGGTGTTATCCATTGTATAGTATGCTTCCTCATTTCTAGACTCTGTCCTGGCTCAAGCTTTTGATGGACAAATACAAGCAACCAATTGACATTGTCCTTGGCCCCCATAGATAATAGAAAAAAATCATTGCTCTTGGTGATTTGCCTTGGGACCCATCAACAGAACACTTCTGTCTACCTATCAACTTCATCCATTCATGGATTTGTTCTTTTATTCCCAACTTAGGCAAGAGTTTGCCTTGATGTGTTGAGAAAATATGGGCTCTTTCTCCTTTTTTTGCAGACCCTATGGGGAAAAGGACGTGCAGGAACATCCTTTAAGAGGGAGAGGAGGAACAAGAACAAGAAGAAACAAGAAAAGAGGGGCTCCATGTAAAATGGAGTGGACCGTGGCCATGGCTCAGGTCACAGTAGAGGATAAAGTTCTCTCCTTGCTCTTTCTGTCTAGCCACTACAAACCCCCATCACAGTATGAGCATTGCTCCCCTCTCCCCTATGTTTCTCACTACTCTGACTTAGAAGCCTCTTTCAGGATTTAAGTTTTAGATCTTTGTCATCTGAACCTGCAAAGGGACAGAGTAATTAACCATATTAATCATGCAAGAATAGAAGGAAATGGACCACAAACAATATGGGTCCTGAGGACTCCAGAAACTTTATTAAGATCTAAAATATATATTTTAGGGTTGTAAGATGAAATAAGGATGCCTGAATACTCAGTAAACTCTGAGATATGACCAGTGAGTTTTGGACTTGGGATTCCCCAGCTCTGGACAGGATAGTCCAAGGGTCACAGCTGGGCAGTCCAATCAGTCCCTTCGGAACACCACACCTCAGGCTAAAGTTCCTGAAGACATGACAGTATTTACTTTTCCCTTTACCCCAAAGATATTCATGTGTTGACTCAGCAGAGAATAGGTGCAAGGACAGACCTATTTAAAGAATCCAGAAATTAGAAAATGATTCCCCATGTAATGGAAAGGAGAAAAAAAACAATAAACAGCATAAACATATAAATGACATTAGCTTGATTTTTGTTTCTAAATTTGTATATTTTACTGCTTATATTTTATTATATTTGTATATTTTTTATATATATCATCCACTAGAATAGAAGCTCTGTGAGGGCAAAGTTGAGGTTTTTTTGGTCTTTTTTATTGCTGATTACCATTACTCAGAAAACCAGTACTTGGCCTACAGCAAGTACTGTAAAGGTATATGAAGAAGAAGAAAAAAGAAAGAAAGAAAGAAGAGAGAGAGAGAGAGAGAGAGAGAGAGAAAGAAAGAGGAAGGAAGGAGAAAGAAAGAAAGAAAGAAAGAAAGAAAGAAAGAAAGAAAGAAAGAAAGAAAGAAAGAAAGAAAGAAAGAAGGAAAGTAAGGAAACTCATACCATATAATTGGAAAGAAATGCCTCAAAATGGCATTTCTATGTCATTAATAAGAACTATCTCTTGATGGAGGGATTCTAAATGAGTTGTATTTTTTCTTTATACTATTCTGCATTTTTCAACTTTTTAAAAAAACTAAATTATTTATAACTGGGGCACAATAAATGTTTGTTTAAAAATACTTTTGGGCAGCCCTAGCTGGTGTGGCTCAGTGGTAGAGTGTCAGCCTGCGAATCAAAGGGTCACCGGTTGAATTTCCAGCCTAGGGCACAAGCCTGGGTTGTGGGCCAGGTCCCCAGTAGGGGGTGTGTGAGAGGCAACCACACACTGATAGTTCTTTCCCTCTTTCTTCCTCTCTTCCCCTCTCTAAAAATAAATAAATAAATAAAATCTCTAAAAAAAACCACTTTTGGACAATAACTTTTAAAACATATTGTTGTATTTTAAATAATATAGATATTTCTTCCTTTTGACTAGTCATCCTAAAGCATTAGAAGACACCTGGTATGGAGGTTGGATTTGAACTCAGAACTGCGGTGTGTTGGGCATGTGGACACAGAAGACTGAAGATGACAGAGCCATTGCCCTTAAAGTAGGGCATAGGGAAGAAAATCTGAACGAATGACATAAAGCCTTACAAAAATCCTTACAATTGCATTGCCTTTGTGATTTTCCATTAATTATCACATTAAAACACATAGAGAATTTTGGAGGAATCAGGGCAGATGTTATTCCCCTTTTACAGATGAGGTCGTGTTGCCAAGAAATTGAGCTGCTTGCTTGAGGACAGGCAGTTAGTAAGTGGTTGATTCACACACACCCAGGTTTTCACATTGCCACGTGTTGTCAGATTTCCAGGGCTTGGGGGTGGGGGGGAGTGGGTGGGGGAGGCAGTGGGGTGATACTCTAATAGGACATTTGTGGCTATTTAAATTCAAATTCATTAAAATTAACAGACATCAAACATTCAGCTCTTCAATTGTGCTAGCCATATTTCAAGTGCTCAGTAGTCACATGTAGCAGAATAAAACAGCACAGAATAGAACCTTTCCATAATCCCAGAAAGTTCTTCTGGATAGCACTGTTGTAAATTCACTTTCATTTTTTTTTAATTTTTTAAACATTTTATTTTAATTGTTGTTGAAGAACAATTTTCTATCTTTTACTCCCATCCCAGCCCACCCACCCAGCCCTCACCACCTCCCTCCCATTTCCACCCACCCCTAGTTTTTGTCCATGTGTCCTTTATACTTCTTCCTGTAAATCCTTCCCCTTTTCCCCTGAAATTCCCTCCCCTGCCCCCTCTGAACACTGTCAGCCAATTCTCTATTTCAGTGTCTTTGGTTATATTTGCTTGTTTCCTTGTTTTGTTGTTTAGGTTCCCATTAAAGGTGAGATCATATGGCATTTGTCTTTCACTGCCTGGCTTATTTCACTTAGCATAATGCTTTCCAGTTCCATTTTCATTGTTTTTTTATTAACAAATAACAATCAGTGTGCCTTAAATAATTAGAGCACGTGAAACTTCATTTAAACCTCCTAATGACTTCTGGAGGAAGGCGCTATTATTATCTCTACTTTCAGAGGAGAGAGCTAAGGCCAGAGGGCTTAAGCAACTGGATCGAGATCACATATCTTGGGAGGTGTAGTTAGGACTTGAACCCAGCCAGTCTGGCATTAGAGTTAGTGTATTTAACCACTGTCAAGTACAGTGTGGCCTCCACACCTGCATCAGCATTACCTCGAAATTTAACTGTTAGAAATGCAAATTCCCAGGCTCCACCAAAACTACTGTGCTAGGTTTTAGCTACCAGTATCTTTCACACTGGCTATGGTATGCCTTTAAAAATCTTTTTAGCAGAATAACAAGAATAATTGTTCATTAAACATGTACTGAGCACTGACTTTGGAGCAGACTCGGGGGAGCAGGTCTCACTCACAGGCACTCAGAGCCATTATCTAATTTGTCTGTGGTCACACAGCTAATCAGTGGTGGGCGGGGATATAAAGCCAGGCTCCTTAACACCCACCCTATCCACCAACAGGTCTTACTTTAAGGGACCGTGGAAAAGCAACTCATCAATCGTGTCTCTAAATACAAATAAGTTGTTAAATTCCCTGCTACCAGAGTCTTATTCTCTCCACTCTTCTAGTGGAGACCGACTCTACCATCTCTGCAGGTCTCATTTTGTTCATTTTTTTAAAATTTAGCCCAACATAAAAATAACTTTTCACATCTATCCTAGAATGTGCCGGTCTGGGGTTCAGCACTTTTATTCCTGGAGGTTTTCAAACAACAGAAATTCGTTCATGCATTCCTCCATGTAACACATTATCGAGGACCGACTGTGTGGCAGACCGAGTCCTCCTGGACAACGGAGAGCACTCGATGAGGAGACAAAGCGCCTGTCCTCACGGGACCCACGTTCTGCTGAGACAGGTGTTCTGCGGGGAGGGGGTGGGCGGAGGTGGGAAGGGGTAGAAGGGGGATAATGGTAATGGAAAAAATACATGAGCCACAATGAAAAGAATAAAATAAATAAATAAAATACAATAAAAAGTCTGATCATCAAGAAAATATGTGTTCAATACAGGAATGAATAGATATTTCTAGGTTGCAGCCCTGGACATGTTTCCCCAGCACTTATCACAGCGCCTATTTAACAGAATTTTTTGAACAAATAAATGTGGCAAAGGGGGCTGTAAAACAGATTCTGGTAAGAAGAGCTCTAATTTTTCTTCTGAGAGTAATAAAGTAGCAGCTCTACTTTATGGAGCACATTTTGTACGCTAATTATGTATTCATGAAATAGTCCTCACAGTGACCCTGTGAGTGTACTATTGTCATCCCCATTTTACACCTGGGGAAACGGAAAATCACAGATAAATGCTTAACACATTTACTCTGTAAGTATTTACCGACAGCCTAAAGTATCAGGTCTCAGATCTAGTCTTGAACTGAAAAGACTGTCTGATTCCGAAGCCCATGCTCTCTCACTAAGTTATACTATGTCTAGTAATAATTAGAGAATTGAAAAATCTATAACCTTCCTCGATTCCCCATGTAATTTATAAGTAACAGCAAGTCCAAAATGGAAGCTAGTTAGACGGGGTTTTGAGCGCACGATCCGTCTGTACCCCTGACCTTTTATCCCCCGCTCAGAACACTTCTATGCATGACACCAGGATCTCTTGCTGTGGGTGGAGACAGGGAGCTGGCCGGCTCCACAAGTCTGCATTCCCACTTGCTCTTCCAAAGGTCCAACTGCCTGCAGCAACCTGACATCATGCCCTGATTGCTAAGTCTGGTCTGGCACGGGGACAGAGAGACTCCGAGGCCGAGGAGTTGAGAATTCTTGCTGGCCACTGGGGAGGGCCAGATAACACAAGTGAGATGCTGGCATGCTAAAAAGAGGGAGTGCTATTTTGAGAATCTGTTCAAATAATGCTTCACAGTGGAAAAAGGGTGGCACCCTGCAGAGGATGTGACCTGTTAGGAGTGAGGGCTCAAGCATCAGTGCCCTGGGTTTCTATTTTTATTGCTAAAACATGCAGTTTGAACCTAAAAAGTTGATGTCCAAGAAAAAGGTAAAAATCAGTGTGGAACCTGGAAAATGCCATAGATCAGGATAGGAGGGTAATCTGTTAACTGCATCATGCTGTATCTACATAGGGGATAGCATGCAGCTATTAAAAAAATAATATGAAGCTTTCTCTGTCCACCAAAAAAAAAAAGTATATATATATATATATATATATGTTCTGGCCACATTTCTCTGTGGAAAGAGATAGTTACAAATAGTCTGTACATTCATGGCATTGTTTTATAAAATATATGCATGCTTATATGTGTATAGAAAAAGTTTGGAAGGGTATACAAAGAATAAAAGGCAGTTATTATGCCTTTATATTTATACTTTATGAGCTTTTTACAAGAAGTATGGATGATGTGTGCACAATTTTTACAAAATGAAGCACTTTCTATTTTGAAAGAAAAGCATGGTGATCAAAGAGGTCCCTGACCAAGACCAGCTGATTCCGGAAAACCCTGTAGGGAAAGATCAGGTAAGGAGCCAAAGTAGTTTGCTCACATTTTATTTGGAATATTCTGATGAAAGAAACTTTTTTATTCCCAAAGTTATCCCCCAATTAATTGTGTTATATTAATTAGACATGAGAGACTGATTATATGTTTAGATATGGCTTCAAAGGACATCTAAAAAGTTAATGAAGAAAAAGAACAAAAATTAATCAGCTGTTATATTCAGTTTTAGTCAGTTCATAGGAACTAACCAACATGGGACTTGTCGGCTGGGGATAGGACTTGTATTTACACAGGGATAACAGATGTCTAATAAAGGCAGACAGAGCTGGGAGAGGAGCACATGAAGTCTGCATGGTAGGCAAAGGGCTTCAGGCACCATGACCGTGAAAGTTAATGCACAGGCCACACTGTAGAAGGGAAATAGAAAGCTTACCTCACCGTGTGCCAGTGTCAAATTCACGTGCCATGTTCAAGTTTTTCTAACTGTTCAATTTAGAGAGAGGGCTTTTCCCCTCAATTATTTCCTCAACTGGATATTCTGCCTAAAAGTGGATTTATGTAAACTGTATAGTATTTTTGAGTAATTGTTTAACTGGAAAAAGATTATCTTTTTCATTAATATTCTGGAAGAATAAAGGACATTAAATATTAAGCAATTATGTTATGTAGTACAAGGATTAATGTGAGCATTATGAGTTGAATTGTGTCCACCCAAAATTCACATGTTGAAGTTCTAACTCCCAGTACCTTAGAATATGATCTTATTTGGAAATAGAGTTAATGCAGGTGTAATTAATTAAGATGAGGTCATACTGGAGTAGGGTGCACTCTTAATCAAATATTACTAGTGTCCTACAAAAAAGGGAAATTTGGACACAGTGATAGACATACACAGAAAGGAGACAATGTGAGGAGATACAGGGAGAATGTTTTATTTGTTGATACCACCAGTGGGTTGCTGTGTGGATTTAATAAGATAGTTTCAAAGCCCTTAGCAGAGTGCCTGGTGCATAATAAGGACTCAAAAAATGTTCTCTGATGTTGTTGTTGTTATTTCAGTGTCATGTAGATGCACAAGCCTCCTTTCTAAACAAATAAACAAACAAGATGGGTTTTCCAAAGTGGGAATAGGAAAGATGGTGTCTTAGCCATTCATAATGCTAAACAACAAAGTACCACCAACTGGGCAGCTTATAAAAAATAGAAATGTATTTCTCACAGCTCTGGGAGCTAGAGTGCAGATCAGGGTGTCAGCATGGTCAGGTTCTGGTGAGAGCCCCCGTCTAGGGCTGCAGACTGCTAACCTGTGTTGCAGCCTGAGATGGTGGAATAAGACCAAAAGGGATCACTGGCATCCATTCTATGAGGGCCCCACTCTCATGACCTAGTTACCTCCTGAAGGCCCCCTTCCTAATACCACTGCACTGAGGTTTAGGATTTCAACATATGAACCTGGGGGGATGCAAACATTTAGTATTTTGCAGATAGGAATCTTGACAAGTTCCAGGAGAAAGAAGTGCTGATGTCCAGAGAAGAGACAGGGTTCAGCTAACAGATATTTAAGGATTGCAAATGCAGTTTTCCCCATAATATTTCCCTCAGAAAAAAAGTCTCCATATTTTTGAATCATTACAAAGTCTTACATTATACTTTATTTTTCTACAATGAAGTCCCATTTGGGGAAAAAATACTTACTTGAAACCAACTCAGTCAACGTTAGTCTGAGAGACTTAGAAAACCAGTTAAGAAGGAGGCAGAGAAATTTAACACAGACTTAGTCTTTATTTCTTAGGATGTGACTTCACAATAGTGACTGATAGGTGTTGGTGTTGGTATAAGCACAGTTGTTGAAAAAACAACTTTTTAAAAAATGTTTTATTGAATATATCGGAGTGACACTGGTTAATAAAATTACATAGATTTCTGGCATACAATTCTACAATACATCATCTGTATATTACATTGAGTGTTCACCACCCCAAATTGTCTTCTTCCGTCACCATTTATTGCCCCTTTACCCTCTTCTATGAAAAAGTAACTTTAAAAAGCAACGTAAGTGGTACTAGAGATTAGGAATGTAGATCTGTAATACTTAAAATGTCTTAGTGTTTGCAAGTGGGTTCCTGGCCTAGGGATGACATTTTCTGTGTTGGATTATAACTGATACAAGGAATGGTATAGAGCAAACAATCCCGAAGGTGGGGAAGAGCTGACTTGGTGCTTCAAACAGACGCCACAGTAATCTGCATGCCAAAGACCCATTGGCATGGGTGTGGATAAAAATGTTCTTAGAACAAGAATGCTTAAAAAGCAGTTTTTCTAAGTTAGTATTTGTTATGGACTGAATGCATGTCCTCACTCTCCAAATTCAAATGTTGAACACCTAACCCCCCAGGGTAGCTATATTTGGAGTAGGAAAGTAATTAATTTAACAAAGTCATGAAGGTGGGACCCCTATGTGATAGAATTAGTGTCCTTATAAGAAGAGGCACCAGACACCCGAGCATTCTCTCTTCCTTCATCATTTGAGAACGCAGTGAGAAGATGGCTATCTGCAAGCCAGAAAGAGAGTCCTCACCAGGATCTGAATTGGCTGTCACCTTGATCTTGGACTTCCCAGCCTCAACTGTGAGAAATAAACTTGTGTCATCTAAGGTACCTGCTCTATGGTAGTTTGTTATGACAGCTTGTGTTAGTCTGGGTTCTCCAAAAAGACAGAACCGAGAGCAAGCAAGAAAGAGACAGAAAGCATGTGTGTGTGTGTGTGTGTCTGTGTGTCTGTCTGTATACATATCTATAGACCTATCTAGCTCTCTATCATAAGAAACTGGCACATGCAGAGGTGAAGGCTAAGGAGTCTCAAGATTGGCAGTCCCCGAGCTGAAACCCTGAGAGTCAATGTGTAGTTCCAGTCCAAGTCTAAGGCCCTGAGAACCAGGAGAGCCTGTGGTATAGTTCCAGTCCCAAAGCTGGCAGGTTTGAGATCTAAGAAAAGCTGATGTTTCAGTCTAAGTCCAAAGGCTGGAAAAGATCAACATCCAACTCAAGCAGTCAGGCAGATGTTCCTTCTTACTGAGCCTTTTGTTCTATTCATGACTTCAGTTGGCTGAGTAAGGTCCATCTATACATTAAAAGAAGGGAAGTTTGCTTCAATAAGTCTACTAATTCAAATGTTAATCTCCTGCACAAACACCCTTACAGACGCATGGAGAATAACATTTTGCCAAATGTCTGGACACCCCATGGCCCAGTCAAGATGACACATAAAGTTAACCATTACAAATCCACTCCTTGTAAACTACGTGCATCTTCTTAAACCAATACAATATTTATATTGATGATAAGAAAATTACCATATTAAAACATAGTCATTTGAGTAATCTATACCCTAGAAGTTTATATTTTCAAATGAATAGTACCATCTGTATTATAGTGATAAACAAAATGTGTCTCAAAGAATTTAGGTCACTGTCCAAAACTGAATATTCAAACTCATTCTTGTGTACCTTCATAGAGAAAACCTAACACTCACATTTTGAAGAAGCCTAACACCCCTATATTTTGTTATGTGAATAGTATTTCCTATGCCATAAGACTCAATGTAATGCTCTTTCACCTATTTAATTCACTTATAATGCTCTTTCTCCTACAAATTGCTTCTCAGGTAGTCACAATCTCCTCATCAAAAACCATGTGGCAATCTAAGAAATAATTTTATAAGTTCTCTTATTTATTGCAACAAAAATGAGTCTCTTTGTACTCCACAAGTCAAATAAGTTTTTCAGTATGGAGGTAATAAGATAGCAAAAATATTTTTATGAGATGGAATGACATATTCCTTCTGCCACTCAGTGGCTATGATAGGATATTCTTACCCTATTAAAATGTTTTTACATCATCCTGATATCATGTAGACTCTACATATAAATGCTTCTAAAAATATCCATAAAAGTATCAGGTTGTTTTTACCTCTAAAAAGATTTGCATAAGAAAATTGAAAAAAAATTAATACTCTATGACTAAATGAATAGAACTAATGGTTTTCCTTGTATTTTAAAGTGCCTTGCATATTTTAAAGCACAGCATTATAATAATTTCTTATAAATAGTCAAAGAAACATGAATGTATTTTATATTGATCCTCTAACCTTCTTGTTCTAGATAAGGATGATTTCCTAGTGATTCTAATAAAAATGTTGCACAGATTAATAAATCATGTCAGTGTCTTCAAAGAAAAACTCAAAGTCAGCTTACAAAAAAAGATAATGAATAAAATAAGGAATGTGATAGACAGATATAGTTAATGCCTTTACTTCCCAAAAGGCCATGAAAGAACAGATAATAAATATACATAAAAGCATATTTGATAAAGAAAAAACAGAAAAATAGACAAAATGTGGATAATTAAATCAGAAATAGTGACTGAAAGTGTTTAGATAAATGAATACATAAATTAATGGGATTCATTATTATTGAAGTCTGGAATATGATATTCGAAATTTCCTAGCCATTGGAGCAACATGGAAGGAGGAAGAAGCTGATGAGGTGCAACCAGTGGCTCTTAGACTTCCCCACTCAAGTTCAAGGAGAATGACCCTTGGGGGGCATAGACTGAGACAACCTGCCAGAAGTGAAAAACCATTTTATGACTTAGTGTAAGAATTAATAAAAATATTGCATTCTATCATTAAATACATTGACATTAGTCTTAATGAAAAAAATATTTTTATTATTGCTATCTGTAAGTAAAATAGATTCTCCAGATGAAGTAGCATATTAGCCCCACAGCTTTAATACCACATTCCCACAGCATGCATTTCCTCTTACCCCTGCTAGTAAATACACAGTTTGAAAGGAATATGTTTACAAAGTTCTCATTATGTAATTTATTTTGTAAAATCATACAAGAGACTGTTAAAGTCAAAATTTTAAATTTAAATGTGACATATATGCAGGGCCATTCCTCAGGAGATAGTATAAAAAGGACATTGATTATACCTTAAAGAACCCCAAGTCCAGTCTTGAAGTAGTACAGCGCCTGACTAGATCATAGTGATCTACTCCTAATCTGTCTTCTCACGAAAACTAAGAGAAATCCTTTCTGGATGAAATAATATCATCTAGAATATCTATAATTTTTCATATTAAATGTTTGGTATTCAATTTAAAATCACCAGACAAACCAAGAGGGAAAGCAGACTACAGAAACAGACCCACAAATGACCCATGGCCAAGAAGAGCAACTTCAACCCCACATGTATACAGTAGAGGAAACTGTAAAAACTGGAGAGATGTAAAACTGTAAAACCTGGGATGGAGAGAGCTGAGAAGCTTATTTGCTAATTTCTCTGCCTGAGAAGTTCAAAGTTTGGAGGCCCCTGGTATCATGGAAGGCTAAAGGCAACGTAAGGTTGAAAACTGAGTGATTACCTGAAAAACCTTTAAATGAAAACAGTTGCATCCCCAGGTTCTCTATCCAGAAAGGTAACTACCTAGTTCACCGACTAGTGAATCACAGGTTTATGATGTGGAGAAATTGGATCAGAATGGCTCTAATTTGGGCTGAAAGGTAAGGTAAAGTGTGAAGCCAAATATTAAGTAAACCTCTGCTTACTGAATGGCAGGATCCCCAGACCCTTATTCCAATTGCTCTGATAACCCTAAAACTAGGCATTTGTCTCTTCAGGCTCCCTCTAGGAGTATTATTCTCAGGAATACTCTTCTGTAAGCGATGATATTTGGGCTTCCCAAGGAAGTAGCTGCCTTCCAACCATCTTAACGTGGAGCCCATAGTTGACAAGTTCCAGCATAAAAGCTTTTTAGTGCCTCACTCACTAGCGGAGAGACAAGAATGACCAGGTATTTGAGGAAAGTCACAAATATAAAGGAGAAGGAATAAATTAAGTGAAAGGGTGGTATTAAAAGATATGACATTGGAAATAGAAGAAAATTTAAAGCTGCATACATATAATAACCTTAGAAATATAGTAGAGGATAACACATTCATGCAATAAAAATAAGATAAATAAAAACTAAAAATTATGAAAACAAGATAAGCTATGGCTGGTGTGGCTGCCCTGACTGGTGTGGCTCAGTGGATTGAGTGCCAGGCTGCAAACCAAACCAATGGGTCGCTGGTTCGATTCCCAGTCAGAGCACATGCCTGAGTGTAGGCCAGGCCCCCAATAGGGAGTGCTCAAGAGGTAATCACACATTGATATTTCTCTCTCTCTCTCCTTCCCTCCTCCTCTCTAAAATAAATAAATAAAATCGTTTTAAAAAAGAAAATAAGATAAAACAGATGTATATTTAAAATATAATCACAAACATAAAATGTAATTGAGGAGTTAGAATGTGAAGTTAAGAAAATATCTCAAAAGGAGATGAAAAAGAGAAGAGATATGATGAGACAAGATAAATTATGAGTCTAATAATTAGAATTTACAAAATGCAATATAGAAAAAAACAGTGGGGAAGAAATTTCAAAGACATGACGTTAACAACAAAAATCCTATAACAGAAAATGTTAAGTATTCAGGTTTTAAAGGTCCACTAAATACACAGTACAATATGTTAAAAATACCCATATCAGGGAACAAATAAAAAATTTTTAGCATTCCAAGGATAAAAAGAAGATCCAAAAACTTTCACAAGTGAAAAGTCACTACTATCAGAAGAAACTCTGATGTCTCAAAAAATGGTGAGTGGGAGAAGGCAATGAAGAAATGTCTTCCAAATTCAGAAGAAATTCTTTACTTAATGAAACTATAAATCAAATATGAGGTTAAATGAAGAAGTTTTTACACACTTATCTAAAACTATAAATCAAATATGAGATTAAATGAAGAGGTTTTAAAATCCTTATCTGCCATGAAGTTGTATCAATAAGGTCTTCGTAGAGGCACCTTAGCAAAATGTTAGGAAGCCTGACATCCTACAAGTTACATGCTGGCAATGTCAGTTGATACTATCTAAAGTTGGGAAACCACAAAATAACAGCCCTTCCTTTATTTAGATGTGTGTCATAAATACAGAAGAAATAGCTAAATGACTTTGTAGTGATTGCCACTGGAAAACAAGGTTTGATGAGGAGAGGGTTGGAGCAAGGTACTGGTTGTTTTTCATTATAAGCCCTTTAGAACTATTTGAAGTTTAAATGTCATACAGTGCAAAAGAGAATAATGCATTGATAAAAATAAAAATACATTAATTTTTAATTTAAAACTATGTTTTCCACTGTTGTACTAATGTACACTCCCATCACCAGTAATAGGGAGTAGATGATTATTTTATGTATGACTTATTAATTAGCAAACATTTTTCTCCAGAATGGTAATGTAATGAAGACCTGAATTTGGCACAGGTAGAGAACCTATATTAACCTATACCTAAGATAGTCATTACATCAGCAGGCAGTATGGTATGGTAGAAGAAATAGCTAGACCCAAGTACAAACAATGGGACACTTCACTAACTGGATGATTTTAGAAAACACATGTTAATTCTTCCAGCATCACCTTCTCCACCAATAAACAGGAAATGGAGCTGCTAATACCCATGGTGGGGAGAGGGAGAAGGAGAGAGAGAAGCATATTAGTATCCCAGTAAACTCTAAGTGCTGGCCCATTGCTCTCATTCATAACGAACATATCTGAATGGTCATAAGTGACTTGAGTCATTTAATGACTTGTGTTGAGTCCTCCCCCTCCTCCAGAAGCTGACAGTGAGACAAGAACATGCATGTTAGTAGTTTGAGGGAAGATTCCAAGAAATAGCATTAGGGAAAGTGGGAAGGGTAAGAACACTTCTCAGCATTATTTCAACTAAGGGGCAAAGAGGCAGAGATATCTATGCACCCCCATCTGTCACTGACTGAGAGCGACTTCTAAGGGCCATTCAATCCTGAGCACTTTCAGTGTGCCCCTTGCACCCCGAGAATGAGCTCTGTCCACCAGAAAAGTGCTCTTGGGGAAAGAATCAGTATCAGTTATCTTTTATAATCATAACTGGTTAATTATCGTATTTGGAGATCTCCAAACTTCATCCCAGTAAAATTAAATCATGAAACTGGAACACTATAGAAACTTCTAGAAGAAGCAAAACAGATGTAAATAATGCTTTCATATTGTCAAACTTAGAAATTATAGACTTAAAGTTCTTAGATAAGTTTGTTACAGAAATGTTATAGTTTTACTTGATATTTAGAGAATTTAAATACTGTGTTGAAACCGTTTTCTGAGAAAGATAAAGAAAAGTTGTTTAGAGACTACTTAAATTCTTATGACCACAGAAGTACTAAACAAAGAGAGTTTTGGGAAGTCAGCCAGGTGGATCAAAGGTCTTTAAAATTACACTATACACGTTCTGATCTTTGTTTTTGTACTTTAAAAATCAAATGAACTTTTGTCATTCTCTTGGCTGCCCAGCATGTGAACCCCTTCCTATGTTTGGGGAATTCTTGACCTTACAAGTCTTGGTGGGATGCAGCAACAGTCTTTCAGTATAAAAATGGAAAGTTCTAGATAATTGCTCTTCTAACTTTCTTTGCAGCCAACATAGGCACATGAGCAAGCCTCAGCCAATCCAAGGTCCTCTTCCAAGAACCTGATTAGGTATCTATGACGTACAGAAGCAGGAATGGTAGACCACTGTCTCTGAATGCAGTGGCAGTCATAGCAAGTTAGTTTCTGGGGGCAGCAATGATGCTCTGCTAGCTCTGTTCAGTGACATGAGTTGAGGCACCTAGCACTGCTAATAGTGACAGTGATGTTCTCTCACTTAACCAGATCTTTGATGTGGTTTTGGTATTTATGACCCACGGGCTGCATGTTCTTCAGTCTTCTCAGAAATTCTGTAAGCAATGTAATACCTCTTGATAAATTCCAGTGAGTACTTCAGTGAGTCAAAGTTGATTTCAGTTAGTTTTAATGATTTAACAAGAAAGTTTAATGCTTCAAAACTTAGGACCAGGGAGTTGAGTGTTTTTAGTAGCAAATGCTAAAATACGGAATTGGCAATAATAGATTTCCGAACTTGTTTTAACACAATGCTGCTCAGTAGTAAGAATATACATCTTTTGAATGCTGGTTCCAGACATTACTATACAAAAAAACAAACTGGGAGATTATCCCAGAAGGCAGAACCAGGGATCACGAAGGACCACCAGGGGTGCGATTTTTAAATACTCACCAACCAATCCGGAGTCTCCGCCAACCACCTCTCTTATAGGGCTCTCACACTGCAGCCTACTATTAACATCTTAATCACCCAGGCCAGCTCAAACAAGAAACTGCTCATCAGTAAGCCATTGAGTAAATTTGAGTTAGATAGTAATAGAATTTATAAATCTGTGATTAAACATCAATAGAATTGAAGTTGCATGATAGAAGAAACCATGTCCGTTTCACTTAGCACTGGATACCCAGAGATGATATGTTCTATTTGGCACAGCGGAGCAGAAAGAGGAAATAGAGGAGGTGGAGGAAGAAAACTATACTGGTTATTTTTTTGGCTTATGTATTATAATTAATGCTGCCATCCATTTCCTGCATTCCCCCCCTTAATTTAGTAAAGATGACTTTGAATAGGTTTGCTCATAGAATATTTCTTACATAGCATGGCTGGGATGAGGAACAGAAAAACATTCTCAGTGCTTTCTTATGCTTTATAAATAGAACTGTAGGGAGAAAAGAGGATACATTGACCAGAAAGTCTGAAAGCTACAGTTCCAGAGGGCAAAGAAGGATCCTGTGATTTAAGGGAAGTGCTGACAGGAAGTACCTGGAAGCAAAGATTTGATGCTTAATACCTGGGCCTGCAGACCATGGGATGCACTGTAACTGGATAGAGTTTGCTTCTCAGAGCTCACACTCCTTAAAGAGTTTAACTGAACCATTCAGCCAGATGAAGGTGACAAGATGGAGGATGGGGGCAGAGGGGGCCATGAGTCAAGGCTCAGAGGTTCCCCTCCCTTGTCCTTGGGTGGTGGCAAAGGAACACCTTGTTTGAAATAAGACATCATTTCCCATAATATATGAAGAGGGTTTTAGTGTTTGAACAGATGTCTTTGTAAGGAAGGACATGATTGTGAAAATGGGCTTTGGTAGGTGCATTTGAGTAAAAGACAGAGCCAAGGTTTCTGCCCAAGAGGAAGCAACTCTGTAGAGCACTACGAAAGAGCTGCGACCGAGTGGGGGATTCTGGGAGAATTGTCCAGATGAGCCCCTCAGCTGGTATTGGATACAGGAGGGACCATATGGAAAACTGTATTAAGCCATTGTCTAAATGATTTGGTTGTAAACTCTCTTCACCAGTTTTCCCTCTTTGCAATCTTTGGTAAAATGTATGTTCTTTGTTAATATGTTATAAAACATTTTCTTGGTAGGAGAGTGAATGTAATTGCTCTGTCATACTTTAATGTTAGCACTAACTGAAACTGGCTTAGTCTGTTCAGATCGCTGTAACAGAACACCATAAACTAGGCGGCTTATAAACAAGATATTTTTCACAGTTCGGGAGGCTGGGAAGGCCAAGATCAAGATGCCAGAGCATTCAGTGTCTGGTGAGAGCCATTCCTGGCTCAAGATGGCTGTCTGGCATCTTTACATGGTGGAAAGAGAAAGAGCTCTCTGGGGATCTTTTATAAGGACACAGCCCATTCATGAGGGACCCCCCCCATGACCTAATCACCTCCTAAAGACCCCCACCTCCAAATACCATCACACTGGAGATAGGTTTCAACATGAATTTTGGGGGTGTACACATCAGTCTACAACAGAAGCCCAGACTTACATGTGGAGATGGCCAATATCGTTAGCCTCCATTTAGTCACTTTGAATCTGCCATTTTTGAAAAATTTTCTACTAAATTCATCGAAATAGCATTTAATCACATTATATAAACTTCAGGTGTACAACATTCTATCTGTATGCTCAGCTGTGTGCTCACCAGCTGTTTCCTTCTGTTACCATGTATTCGATCCTCTTTACCCTGCCCTCTCCCTGACTCCTTCCCTTCTGACAACCTATGTGTTTGACTGTGCATTCGTTGCTTTTTTGTTTTATAACCCACACATGTTCTTCTTAAGAGGCCCTGGGAAGGAAGGCCACCAGGACAGAAAGAAAGAAGAGGTGAGAGGGAACGCTACAAACGGAATAGGGCTCTTGACTTGGATGAAAACAGCCCATGTAGTCTGGGAAGCTGTGGCACATGCAAGAACCTGTCAAATAGGAAGAAAAAAAGTATGTCTTCCCAAGGTTCCTTTTGGACTATAGAAATGAAATCGTCGTTTTCAAGCCAGGCTGACTAAATTCTGGTTTCTCTCTGGGTATATTATTTGCTAGTTTCTATCATTTATCAAATTCTCTTTTTTCCTTCCAACTACTCCAGTTGGGTCTCTGCTGGGCTAGTTCAAGGGCGAAAGATCAGGTTGCAAGGTTGGGCCAGTTAGCTAACAGGGCAAGAGCACCTCCCTGTGGCTGAACGGCAGGAGAGCAAGACACGTTAGCTTCTGGATCTACTCTAGGGAAGAGAGAAATCCAAGGAAATAATTTGTGAGAGATACAAACTTTCTTTAAGTGGTGTTTTCCTTAGACCTTCTTTTCTTTGGCACCCAGGGTTACAGGCCATGAGGTCCGAGTGCAGAGAAAACATAAGCTCACAACAGCCACTGAAGATTGTAAAGCCATTACACGTGTTTTTGTTTGAAATAAACACTATCATCTCAATCGGTGTGTGTTTTATTGCTAAGACCATCAGATATCTGTTAGTCATTTTTTGGGGGGGTATGCCAGGAAAATAATGTTTAAATGAGTATATAAATCAAAGCCTCTCTACTGTCTTTGTTAATCTAGAAGAAAGTATTGCACAGACAATAGTAAGAGCAAGGACATTTAGTCTAGGCATTCAAATGGGACTGGATCATTTTAACATGGTTCATTGGCAGAATATCTCACCACGTTACTATAGATTATATGCTACTTAATAAAAAATAGCCACGATAAAGCATTTGCTTTAAGAGAAAAATTCTGAAATTTGTAGGGATTTCTTTTTAATTTAATTTTACTTTTATTGACTTTATTCAGGTGACATCGAATAATAAAATTATCTAGGTTTCAAGTGTACAATTCTACAATGCATCATTTGTATTGCCTGTTCAGGCATTTCTGATGTTAGGAAATCATAATATGTAAGACTACATTTCCCAATTAGGGTAACTTAGCTCATGATAATTGGCGTATGCATAATTATAATTTGCATTCCAGTTACTTAAACTTAGGTATTCTTGGTCAGGTTGAACATACTGTGAGTAAAAGATCTCTTTTTCCAACAGATGAGGTGGAGAGAGTCTTTGGAGAATGGCCTCATTGAACTGGTAAGTTAGTTTTCTTCGTATTTTGGTGATTTCCCCAGTTCTTCCATAATTCCTCAATGCTCTGGCCATTTTCTGGTAAGTCATGGTCTTCCGGTTGCCTTTTCTTTTCCCCCAAAGTTGGGCAAGTTTTTCTTTGTTTTTTGATATAAACTGAAAGATGCCTTTACTTTTATCTACCCACTGAATACAACATGCCATCTCAGGATTACACAGGGATTCGTAAAGGTATTCGAACAGTCGGAGCTTCTTCCTGCCTAAAAAAAACAATGGAAGAGACACAATGTTACATTCCACTCATTGTGGCATCAAGGAACATCTTCAGGAAAGGTCTGTTGAGTGACTACAGAACAAAAAGCTGCCCTGGGACTGATGTTCCTCCTACGCACCCCCTTAGGTGTACCTTTATGGCATCATTTTATGGGACTTGAAAATCAAGGGTCTATTTGACCTATTGGAGTTTCAACTGGAGATTTCTCTGTCAGAGAATCTGACCAAAATTTTGTACCATCTTTCAGTGAAAAAGGGAAGCCAGGAGCTGTTTTACCTGAGTCTCCCATTTGTCCTGTGGTCTTTCTTTCCAGTTAAATCTTAACTAGTAGTTTTATGTCACATGTTAAACTTTCTACAAGCCAACAAAACTGAGCAAAATGGATGGCAAACGTTTACTGGTTTTAAGGAGAACCCTAAAAAGCCATGTACAGAAAGTAAGTCCTTTGAAGGTCTTTATTCAAATGAGTTAAGTCAAATGAAGTAAGGAGTATGACTCCATTTTGTAAAATGCAAAACCCTATGCAAATCTAAGTGAAACCAATAACAAAGACAGGTAAAAATGTGAACTCTGGGTCTGGGTTATTTCTCAAAAAATAAGTATAGAAAAAACTGGAGTGGAAAGTGCCAAAATATCTTCATGACATTTTGATATTGCTTATGAGCGATGGCAATGACCGTGGGCATTGTGATATTTTTCATTGCTGTTACATAAAGCGCTACTGCCAGAGTTCTTATCTCTTTAGGAACACAGTCCTTTAGATTTCAGAATAACTCAGCAGGGAACTTTGGGAAAAGGTTTTTTTTTTTTTTTAAATTGGATTTCATTAGCCAAACAGAGAGCGAAGGTGATAGCCCATGTTGTGACTTCTGAATTGGCCTGTTAATGCCGTGCCTCACCAGATCTGTCAGGAGCTAAAAAAATCCACAGCCAAATTCCATTTGCCCCTTGAGAAAGTAGCTTAATGGATTCCAAAACTGCTTTAAATAGCCTTTGGGGAGTAATCCTCTTGCATCAGTCATCATTCATCCAAAAACCTCAAAGGTTTTGACAAAGATTATCTTTTGCATTAAATTATTTTGAGTTTATGAATTGAGAAATGAAAGGGACTTACCAAAAACACATCATGAATTAAAGTCACAACCTTAAACAAACTCTCTGCCTGTCATCCAGTGGTCAGGTCAATTATAATGGATCCTCATCTTTTTTAAAAGAATGTTTAAATTTTTTTATTTTAAAAGATAAAAGCATCATATGCTCGCCCTGGCTGGTGTGGCTCAGTGGATTGAGCGTGGGCCTACAAACCAAGGGGTAACTGGTTCGATTCCCAGTCAGGGCACATGCCTGGGTTGAGGGCCTGGTCCCCGGTTTGGGGCACATGAGAGCAACCACACATTGATGTTTCTCTACCTCTCTTTCTCCTTCCCTCCCCCTCTTTCTAAAAACAAATAAAATCTCTAAAAAAAGAAAGGTTTTATTAAAAAAAAAAGCATCATATGCTCATAGTAAATGACTAAAACAGAAGCATAAAGTGAAAATAAAAATGCTAGTCTAACCTACATAGTTCTAGAAAGTGTTTCTTATTTTTTGCCCATATGAACATATGTATATCCTTTAAAAATTACAAATGGTACACTATTTTGCACTTTTTAAAACAAACGATGTATCATAAATTAAATCATAGAACAATACAGTTATTAATTATAGGTAGAGGAAATAACTAAACTATTGAAATAATTACTTCTGGGGCATAACATGGGAAGAGAGAAGGAACACTTTCACTTTTTAAAAATAGTATTATTACTTTTCAATTATGGAATTAAAAGACTAAAACCAAAAAAGTAAATGTATTTTAGAGTTCTTTCCCTACCAATATATAAGGTACACTTTCATGACTTTCGATAGCTTATGTATGTTCTACTTTATACATGTACTTTTTATCCCAGTAATGAATTCCCAAATTACTGTTTTTTCCTGTTTCAAATGTATCTCTATTTCAGGTGGAAGATAAAACTCTAAACAGAAAATTGTGAATGATATGTCTCCTAACAGCAAATCTCTACAACAAAAATATCAATGAAAAAATAAAGGCTTTACACCCTGGAGTTAGTTATTTAACACAAATGAGTGACAAGCTAAGCAGAGGTAGAAGTATTATTCTCCTTATATTAACTTACTACCACAGTTAAATATTTAATACTAATAGTCCATGATACAAACTTATTTTTTTCTGTGTCATTTTTTATACATTATTCTTCATTTAGAACATCACTGCATATTTAGAATTTTATAATTATAGGATCCAGTATACTGTTTTCCGGGAACAAAATTAGTTTTCAAAAAATATTCACTTGAAATAATTTTAACTATATAATCAAGTATCATTTTAAAACTTGCATTGTAAAATTGAGATGCACCTTATATACAATGAATACGATAGGTGATTTGCCATTTTTTTTTTTACTCTCACAAAGAACATTTACTCATCACAAAATACATATGTATGTATATGTACACACTCACGCATCTATGGTATTTTGAGAAATTATCCACAGTACCAGGCTATGAGTATAGTGCTTTACAGGGGTTTCCTCATTTAATTTTGACAGTATTCTTATAGTGTCTGTATAATTAATATTATTTGTTTTTTGAATAAGAAACCTGTGGTGCAGAAGGTTAAGTGATACGCCCAGGTTCATGCAATTAACCCAGAGCTCATAATCAATCACTGAGCTACATGGTTCCTTGAAGTCAAAAGATACGAGCACTGAAAATTTTGATAGACTTTTGAGGTGTTGTCAAATTGCTTCATAAGACTTTGGAATAATTTACAAACCCTTCAATAGTGTGTGTGAAATGTGTATGGCTCACATCTGAGCCATCAGAGGCTACTTTGGCCTGACTATAAGGTGAGATCACCATCATCTTAATTTATAAAATCGGGGTTTAACATTTATAAAACATGAAATTATTATGGAATTTTTTTGTAGAAAATTTAATAAAGAAGATGATTTCTATCCTGAGGGTTTCACACTTGGAATAAGATTGTTAAAATACATTGTGAAGCCCTGGCTGGTATAGCTCAGTGGATTGAGCGCGGGCTGCGAACCAGGCATCGCAGGTTCGATTCCCAGTCAGGGCACATGCCTAGGTTGCAGGCCATGTCCCCCAGCAACCGCACATTGATGTTTCTCTCTCTCTCTCTTTCTCCCTCCCTTCCCTCTCTAAAAAAAATAAATAAATAAACAAAATCTTTAAAAAAAATACATTGTGAAGAAGTTTCTCCTTCTATACCTAAAATGTATATTATACACATTATTCATTTATTTGAGCTAAGTGGACACTTTGCAGCTTCATAATATTTCTACGAAGTAATACGAAGGCTCACCCAAGATGAAGAGCTTGGAGTGGTTCAGTCTGTCTGAGTTAAATGATGCTCGATTGTGATTAGAGAATATTTTGCAAATACAATTCCAAACTTATACATGAAATCCCCTTAAAGCCACTTTGAGGGAGACGGTGTTCTTTTACCTACAGAAAGAGAGATAGATCCATGTACCTTTTGCTCCTTTTTGCTGGAGAACAGGAGGTTGTACCAGCTGGTTTTCAGGGATGTTCTGCAGAGATTGATGAGTATTTCCTTCAAAATAGAGGTCCGAAGCACTGTTCTATACAAACAATGCAGCAGGGTGTTAAGTGGGACTTTCCATGTGGCTCCTAGTTAGTAGCTAAAGTCAAAGGCTGGGGGCAAAAAGAGTGCTAAACACATCTCCCAAATTCTAAAAAGCATTATACCCTCAACTGCAGCCAAATATCTCCCAGAACAGAACTAGCATACACAGAGAGGACAGACATAGAGGGTAATCTTTGGGTTTGTGAGGAATTACATATTTTCCTCCCTTTATGAGAACAGACAGGAGATGGCTTCCCCCCTTTCCCCTAAAAATACCCAGTGAGAAAAAAGAGATCTGAAAGAATCACTAATAGAAATTGAGGTGTCAGCAAAAGGGGAAGATGAGCTTTCATTCCTGCTTTGTATGCTTATCCAGACAAGAGGAGATAAGCGGAGAAAGATGGCAGCCAGAGGAGAGCAGAGCCAAGAGAGGGACAGCAGGCAGTAGCCTGAGCTTCTGCTATTACAATGACAAGGATGCGTGGGTCTCCGGGGGTTAATTACACACCGTGCAAGGGGCCGGGCTCAAGCCATCTTACCACACCACACACGAGAGGGCTGTCCAACAGGCAAGGGCTTCCCAACCACAACAGGCAGTGTGGTGTATGTACGCCAGGGCGTGGGAATTGAGTGAAAGCCAGGTTGCCAGATTTGGCAGATGGAGATATTTGGCATCCTGTATTTTACCTGGCAACCCTGAGTGGAGGCAGAAGAGTGTAAGCTGGAGCCCAAAACTCCCTCTTCAAAGACATGTCTCATGGAAAGGTCGTGACAGAACAATTTACAGGGTCAGAAAAAGGACTTTTTACATAGCAGGGTTGCAGCTAGTGACTGAAGGAAAAGAAAAATCACATTTCCTATGTATATCCCACCACATTAAGGCTACTTTGATAAAATGGATACATTAAAAAAAAAAACAATGTAAAAGAACATGTGAATGGAGAGATAGATGGCGGGGCCATCTCCTTTTGCAGGAGTCTACTGACATATAAATTAATTGGCCCACTACATGTGGCTAGCTCTGAGCTTGAGGGGGGAGGAATAGAGCAAGTTAAGATAAAATTGTAGGTAAAGCCAGAGCAGGGGATATGTGGGCCTTTGCCCTCTGTCTTTTAGGAAACTATCATAACTTTTTTTTTTTGCAGTTTTCCAGATGGACCAAGGAGAAGCGGTGATGTTAGAACTTTGAAAAAGCCTCTTCTTTTTTTAAAGACTTTACTTATCTATTTCTAGATAGAGAGGAAGGGAGGGAGGGAGAAAGAGAGAGAAAGAAAAACTCCAATCAGTTGCCTCTCCTATGTGCCCTGTCTGGGCAAACCCGCAACCCAAGCACATGCCTCGACAGGGAATTGAACCAGCAACCTTTTGTTTTTTTAAAATATATTTTACTGATTACGTTATTACAGTTGTCCCACTACGCCCCTTCATTTTCCCCTCCACCCTGCACACCCTCTCCCACCCACATTCCCCCCTTTAGTTTATGTCCGTGTGTTATAAGTTCTCTAGCTTCCACATTGCCCATACTATTCTTGCCCTCCCCCTGTCTATTTTCTACCTACCATCTATGCTACTTATTCTCTGTACCTTTCCCCCCCTCTCTCCCCACCCCACTCCCCTGTTGCTAACCCTCCATGTGATCTCCATTTCTGTGGTTCTGTTCCTGTTCTAGTTGTTTGCTTAGTTTCTTTTTGTTTTTGTTTTAAGTGTGGTTGTTAATGATTGTGAATTTGCTGTTATTTTATTATGCATGTTTTTTTATCTCCTTTTTCTTAGATAAGTCCCTTTAACATTTCATAAAATAAGGGCTTGGTGATGATGAACTCCTTTAACTTGACCTTATCTGAGAAGTACTTTATCTGCCCTTTCATTCTAAATGAAAGCTTTGAACCAGCAACCTTTTAGATTGCAGGAGGGTGCCCAACCCACTAAGCCACACCAGTCAGGGCAAAAAAAGCCCCCTCTTCAATAGAAGTCATTCCAACTAGTCTCCAGCTGGGGGAAGAGCAATGACAAAGGGCAGTTTCTTTCTTCACTGCATTGCTAATCATCACCCACACTGACTGTCAAATTCACACCATGGACGGTGGCCATGAATAAACATTTTCCCAGTCAGTGCTGTCTTTGAGCTGAGTTTCAGCTAGCACATGCCGAGTGCCAAGCAGAAGGCTGGAGCGAATAGGAAATTTGCCTGGTACTGAGGGAGAGTCTCCTGGCGCGTGTACTCACTATTACTGTTCTCCAGTTGTAGGCAGGCTCCTCTGGAGGCAGTGCACCATAGTAGCTGGAATTGCCTCTGGTGTGGGCGTGGGGACAGTGGTTGATGAAAGTCAAGTAGTTTTTGTAATCTGAATTAAAAGCAGAAAGTGAAAAAGTGAAAGTTTGTATTTGTGTGTGGTCATATTTGCAATCACTCCCACCATGTTCTTTTATCACTTTGCATTTCCCTATGGTGCTTATTGTGCTATGCTGGTATTACAGATACTCTTTTACATATTCCATTTCTTCTACGGGAATACACGCTCCTTGCAGGTCAAGATCCCATCATTTCTTTTATCTTAGAACTTCCTGCAATACCCTCTGTAAACTCAACTGCCCAAACATCTACGTCTGACCTGGACTGTACGTCTAAAACGCCTGTAGGGTAATGGGTAGGAGGGGATACTTACTCCTCCAGGTGGATGGGTGGAAGAGCTTTAAGATAAGTCAGAATAGCTGAAAAGCCCTTTCTGAACAGTAAAAGTCACCTGTCTGTTGAATAAGTAAATGTCAACCAGATAAGCTTAACAGCAGATAATTACAGGTTTTCGTATTCTTGTGTGGACCGTCATCCTCTATGTTCTCTGCATTTTATGTCAGACTTTGGATTTATTTAGGCTAGGGAACCCTGGATGCATTTTACATTTGTTAGAAGCAATTCTAGATGCTTTCAGTGAAAACAGTCGTTTCTTTTCTGATCATTTTTTTTTATCGTACATGTGTATGTTACCAACAAGCCATCTGATGTAAGGGAAGAAGGGACTGACATTTTACCTGGGGAGTACGGCGGATCTCCAGCTGAATGTTGCCTCAGTACCTCAAAAGCATCTTCAAACGCTTGACCCAGCCTATCTTGCTCAACACAAGCCTGTTAGAACAATGACGAAGCTTTGGAGTCGTGAAGTTACCAATTAAATGTAATTTTTCTGATATGAAGGAGGGTTGCTCAACCATGGCACTGCTGACATTTTAGCTTGGTTAAGTCTCAGTTGTGGGGGCGCTGTCCTGGGTATTTTAGGGTGTTTAACAGTGCCCCTGCCCTCTGACTTACTCACTAGCTGCCAGTAGTGCTCCAATAGTTGTGACAAGAAAAAGTGTCTGAAATACATTCAAATACACCTTAAGAGACAAAATTGATCCCGGTTGAGATCTATGGCTCTCTAATACTGGTATTCCTTCTACAGTATAGGGCTTAACATTCTTATTTTTAGCAAGAAGTTGTATAGGTGGAGACAGATTTGGAAAAGGGAGCCCTGGCTTTGTGGCTAAGTAGATTGAATGGCGGCCGGCCTGCGAACCAAAGGGTCACAGATTCAATTCCCAGTGAGAGCGTGTGTCTGGGTGGCAGGCAGGGTCCCCAGTTGGCGGCGTGCGAGATGCAACCACACATTGATGTTTCTCTTCTCTCCCTGTTTCTCCCTCACTTTCCCCTCTCTAAAAAGAAATAAAATCTTTAAAAAAGAAAAGGGAATCAAGAAATTATCTTTAATCAGACAGAATCTGAATTGTTAACTAATCAACAAAACGAACAAGCAAGCAAAGTCTAGCCAAAGAGACTGAAATTGAGAACAGGCTGACAGTGGTCAGAAGGGAGAGGGAAGGGGATAAGGGGGGAAAAGGGTGAAGGGTTTACAGGAACAATTATAAAGGACACAATGGGCAAAAACTAGGGGGAGTGGAAATGGGGGAGGGAGGCAGGGAGGGCTGGGGTGGTGGGGATGAGTGGGAAGAAAAGGCAGAAAACTACTTGAAAAATGATAAAAAAATTATAATAAAAAAGGAAAAAATAAAGACACTGTAGAAGGAAAAAAATAATACATTGAAACATGTAATCACACGTAAAAAATTAGATGCTCTTATTTTCTAAAGCATGTCTCTAAGACTTAAAATGGAACTGTTTGCAAACTGTTTCATACTGTAATTAATCTGATCCATACATTCTATTTCCAAAATAGAGGATGAATAAGGAAACCCTTGTTTTCTCTTGCACTGTTCCTGGAGGTACTGCAATACCAGGTTGCTGTGCGGAGTGGACTGAGCAAGCTCCTAATTTCATCTCCCAGCTCCAAAAATCCATTTAGTATAATGTCCTTGAGTAAAGGATGTATCAGATAATATACTAATATGAACAGATACTACACTAGTTCTTAGCCAAAAGGCCAAGAAGCGATGAATAAGGAACATTTTAAATGACTACTTACCATACTTCATTAATGAATTGACAATCCTGAAAAAGATTAATATTTAAAAAACAAAATCAGTGTCTCTACTCAATTTGCCTCTGAATTAAGAGAACTTACTCAAAATATTTTCTAAAAATGTCTTATATAAACCAAAATTACCACCTGAATCCTATTTTGATGAGTACACATTTTATTTCTACAAAATTTTCTCCTAACATTTTTGGCTCTTCTATCATTACAAAACTTCTGAAATTTAAAAAGAATTTAAATAGAGTTAATTACCTAAAATACTTGATTTACAAGAGAATATGGAAATGACTCAGGAATATATTTAAATATTTCAAAATTCTGGAAATCAAAATTCTTTTTCCTTAGCATAGTTATTTGTTTATAGCAATGATTTTTCAAAAATTCCTTTAAAAAAACATTTCTGATGTTAAATAGCTTTCAGAGAATTTGGTGAGAGGCATGCTTTTTCTCTCATGAAATGTACTTACATTACAAATAAAATATGTACCCTTGGAGACACATTCACAGATTTTCTAAAATCCTGAGTTAAAAACCCTGACCTATAATTTTACATTATCTACTTTCGTATCTCTATAAGTAATTTAGCTTTTGTTTTAAATAAACAATTATCACATAGACTCACACTAAATGTTTTTTTAAATCTGCCTTCTCTAAAACTACACACATAAATCCATATAACATGATAGGGCATGTGGTGGATCTAACATTGTCTATCATTTAGCACACCAAAAAACTGTTTATACAAGTTCTTACATTTATTTTGCAAGCACAGCGAGCTTA
Source organism: Tonatia bakeri (assembly GCA_004024845.1). Taxonomy (NCBI): domain Eukaryota; kingdom Metazoa; phylum Chordata; class Mammalia; order Chiroptera; family Phyllostomidae; genus Tonatia; species Tonatia bakeri. The sequence continues at coordinate 5,651 of PVIA01008834.1, read as the reverse complement.
CTCTAATATTTAACACTGCATAATGCAATGAAATGACATGATCTAATGCTGTTATTATACATACCCAGGACACATCATTTTGTCAAATGTCTAAATTTCATTCGGCTCTTTGAAATCCCTCTATTATGTCAGTTAAAAGAGAATATGAAAAAGAAAAGCCATAAAAAAAGTAACTATGTGAGGTGATGGATGTGTTAACTAACTAGTCTTATTGTGGTAGTCATTTCTTAATATATGCTCATGTCCAATCATCAAGTCGCATGCCTTAAACTTGCACAGTATTATATATCAATCATATGTCAATAAAGCTGGGGAAAAGGTGTTTTTAAAAAGCCATGTCAGTCACTTTTAATCAACTATGCCTTGACTGATAAGCACTGAAGCGAATATATGAGTGTTGTTCTTCGAATACTTAAATGAAGCTACTCTTTTGACTAAAATACCCCACAAAACTATCGCAACTCTTAAGAGTAGCAAGCTCAAAGGGAATAAAGAAATTGAAAACGTATTGATCACTCAACTGCTTAATATTTCCTGAATCAGAACAGGCAGTCAATGAAAAGCACTCATTAGACCAACAGAGGAAATTAATAACAATTTTTACAAGGTATTTTGAAAAGCATAAACTCAATACTTACCAGGAAGACACTTCAACCCTTTACAAAAATGTTTCATTAATATCAGAATCGTTAAGACAGAACTGTCAAGAACTCACTGACAAAATTGCATTAAATAGCTGTTTTTAAGGAAGTGCTACAAAAGGGGATTTTTTTTAAAAGATACAGTGCCTTCATAATCTCTATTTCATCCTACGGCCAGTAGGCATCAGGGGCTATTATTTTGAAGAGATGTGGAATAGTTTGTATCCTATGGGCCAAAAGCATTAGAACAAACCCCATGAAACCCCCACCCAGTGTAATTTGCAGCCTTGCAGGCCCGCAGAGCCCCATTAGAAACAATGCTTGTCCACCCTCTTTTTTATTCCTATTACTTCTCCCCTGATTCTGGACCTTATGTTGCCTTCCTTACTTGGACTATTAACAGCTTTCATTCTGAGCTTTTCAAATCGGCCCCTTTAATCTTCTTTACTCATACTGTCGTTTGCTCCTTGCCTTACTTAGTGGCCACAAAGGCATAAGTCCTTGCCATGGCATTCAGGCCTTAGTCTTCATTCCAGCCTTAGTTTCACTGGCCATCGTTCATTTAAGAGGAGGGAATGTTACCTTCAAAACAAAAAATATATATACAAAAATAAGACATCCATTGTACGGCCTTCTCCTCACACTTGGATCCAGTGGAAGCTCCAAAATGCTTAGGAAAGGCTTCTGGGTGGTGATCCAGGCTTCACAAAAGGCTTCACAAAGGCTTGAAGCTGCTGCATTTTGAGAGTAGGTCCAGCTCTCTTATTTAGCTCGAAGGTTTACTTGAGATGGTTTTTGGTGGCTTTGATGGAAACTATGGGGTGCTCCCGCCCCTATAATACCTCCTTCTCAGTTCATCCATCTGCCCGTTCCCCCATTCCATCTTACCTGTTCATTAGTGTCCGAGCTAGCCTCCACGAGGACCAGGTGGGAATGGCCTTCTCCTCCGTAACTCAAGTGTGTACTACCCTTAACTAACTGTAACCTGTCATTTTAATCGATGTCACATATAGCCAGGGGGCAAACTACCTGAGAATTTTTTGTGAACCTCGTGGGTAGGGAAGAGATTTTCTGTTTTGCATTGTTGGAATCTTAAGTCACCTTTGATACGTTGATACGTTGATACGGGGCTATTGTTCTAGATTAACTACTGTATTGACTGGATTTGTTATGCAAATATAAACAAGCGTCCCGCCTGCCCTTCTGAAATGTAGATATTGTATATAATCATTACTATTGATGAGTTTAACCTCCACCCTTCACAAATCTATACCCTCGACAAATCTATGTTCTTTTGGGCCACATTTTTATTTGATTCAACTTTTCAACAAATATGTATTACTGAGCACTGTCTGGTATCCAGGCCTGACAGCCCTGTACAAGTTCTAATGAGGAGAAGTGATTTAAAAGCAAACGAACTAAAGAACTATGAGATAATGTTATATGCTGAGAAAACAATTAAAGAAAGGTGATGGAAACAGAGTATGTGGGCCTGGTGAACAGTCACACAAATTCTTTTTGGCAGGAAATGTGTGAGCTGGAATCCAAGTGTAAGAAGAAATAAACAAAAGAAAAGCAGAGATGTAAAGATCCAGAGAAACATCTGACAGAAGAAACGACAAGTCCAGAGAATCTTAGGTGGAGACTTGTTTGTTTCTTCACGGCACAGAAAGAAAGGGGAGTATGCGGGGAAGAGTAGGGGAGATCCGGAGCAAAATGAACCTGTGGGCCAGTAAGACAAAATTAGAGAGGGTGAAGGGGGATCCACTCAACCCCCACATCAAACCAAAAGATTAAGAAGTAATTTCAAGCCCATTCCACAGCAGGAGGAATCTAACTAATCTAATCCAAGGCATTTCATGATCTTTCCTAAGGCCAGTTGCTAGTAAGAGACGGCTGGGCTGGGGACAGATTTGAACCGGACTGTCTTTATGCTCTCAGCCGTCGTGCTGAGCTCCGTGTCTGCAGGTTAGGTTCCATTAGACCAGGGTTCTCAGTCTTGATGGCAGTCTCCGTAGCACCTAGCAGAGTCTTGTAGTAGTACAAGCTTGGCACATCTTTGAAATGAAATGGAAAAACAAGTAAACTTCGGTCATTGGCATTTCTCCAAAATGGTGTCTCCAGACTTTTTTTCTGCAAGATGTTAATAAATGAATCCTGAAAAAGAGCTGAGTGGATGCCAGTTTTGCTGCTAAAACTTCTTTAGTGAAGCTAATGAGTATGTTGATGTTTTTTGGACATGATTCCATATTGCAGATGAGAAAATAGAGAGGCAGTTTTGGGCTCTTTGTAGGGCTAAAGGGGAAAAATACTTTCTGCAACTTGAAAGATGATTCATTGTCCTTCTAACATGTTAGAACACGTCAAGGCTCCTATTCCTCAAGAACCTGATGAAACACAAATACCATATGATCTCACCTTTAACAGGAACCTAAACAACAAAACAAAGAAACAAGCAAAATATAGTCAAAGACACTGAAGTAGAGGACAGGCTGACAATGACCAGAAGGGAGAGGGGAGGGAATTTCAGGGGAGAATGGGAAGGGTTTACAGGAACAAATATAAAGGACACATGGACAAAAACTAGGGTGGGGGGTAGAAATGGGAGGGAGGTGGGGAGGGATGGGTAGGTGGGCTGGAACGGGAGTAAAGGACAGAAAACTGTACTTGAACAATGATTAAAATAAAATTTAAAAAAAGAAGAAGAATCTGATGAAAATGATGAGTTCTCTCTGCAGCAAAATGCCATCAATACACATTTTCAGGCAAACCCTCCAGGTGAAGCCCATGGACCCCAGTTTAGGAGCTTCTGCAATACTGTGTTTTCAAAACTTTCTTATTTAAGGTCTTAAGGACTACCTTGTGAGATATTTGTCACCAACACCCTTCCACACAGAGCACCTTTTTTTGGGGGGGAGAGGGGTAGACACCAATATTTCCCTCAACCCAGAAGTGAGCTGAGTAATAAGGGCTCTAAAGAAAGGATCCCTCCCTGATTGACAGATTCTCTTTTGCAGAAGTTCATTGTCCTCAGTCACAACTGACATTATTTTAGAAAGTCTTAAGCAACAGATGTGTGGGTGTCTAAATCATAGGGTGCCAAGGCGTCTTCAGGTGGAAGACCGCCTTTTCTGAGAATAGAGAACTTCAGAACCCAGTAAAAGGGAGACTAAATTCAAGCTCTTATTACTTCGCAATTTTTATTTAATTCATTTTCTAAGGGGATTACAGAACTGGGTCTTAATCTTAGTAAGATCTCTGAATATCTATTAAGCAAATAATATTGCTAAATTGACAAAGTGCTAAAAAAATTTCTCATGTCAGAGTAGGAAAATTCATAGAACCATAGATTATAAAACAAAAGATGAATCCTCACCCTCATTTTAACAATTACTTGCATTTGATTATTCCTTAAAATTTTATTGAGATTTGTTTTGTGATCCAACATAGGACCTCTCTTGATGAATGTTCCATTTGCACTTAAAAGAAGCTATACTTTGCAAATATTGTATTTAGTGCCAAATAAATGTCAGATCTAGTCAGTTGATAATACTGTTTAAATGTTTCATACTCTTATTGATTTTTTGTCTTCGTGTTTTATCAACTATGAAGATTACAGGAGATTATAGATATTACAAAGAGTAATATCCAACTATAATTGTGGATTTGCTTATTTTTCCCTTTAGTTCTGCCAAGTTTTGCTTCAAGCCTTTTGAAGTACTGTTATTAGATTTATACTTGTTTAGGATTATTATATGCTCTGGGTGGATTGAGCCTTTTATTATTATAAAATTTCTGACATTAACCACACCAGGATTCTTATCCTTTTTACTTTCAGTGTCTCCACATTATGTCTTTATATTTAAAGAATGTCTCTTTAATCAGCATGTATTGGATATCACATTTTAAATCCAGTTTGACCACGTCTGCCTTTTTAGTGTTTAATTTAGTAATTACTGATACTGTTAGGTTCAAGTCTACCATCTTGCAATTTTTTGTTGTTGTTTGTTTGCTTTCTGTTTATTTCTCCTTCATCTTCTGCTTTCCTTTGAATTAATTATATTTATTATTTTACTTTGTTTCCTCCATTAGCCTTTTATAACGTGATGACATGTTATAATGTGATATACTTCTGTAATTTATTTTTCGTGGTTTCTCCATGGGTTATAATATTCATCCTGAATTGATCACTGTCTACCCTTGGTTATGATTATACTATTTCATATATAAGACCCTAATCAGTATATTCAGTGTAATCTTTTGTACCCCTTTGTGCTAATCTTATTATATATTTACTTCTTATTATATATTTATAATCTTATAATATATTTAAATATATAATCTTATTATAAGATTACTGCATATTTAATATAGTATAAGATTAATTAAGATCAATTAATTAAGTGCATAAGATCAATTAAGATTAATTAATTAAGTGCATATTTAAATATATAATAAGATTAATTAAGATTATATTAAATATATAATCTTATTATATATTTACTTCTATATATGTTATCATAACAGATCATTTAACCTTCACAATAATGCTGTGAAATGGTGTTATTATCTCTGAGTTCATATTGTGGCTCCGGAGCTGTGTGAACTTGGACAACCTCTCAGTTTCCTCTCTGCCAAATGTGGATAATGCTTTTTATTCCACATAGAGCTGTTGTGAAAATCTGAGTGAACCCACATAATGTATTTTGGATAGTCCTGGCATATAATAAATGTTCAACAAATGTTAAGTCTCATTTTATTATTATCCATCTTATAGATGAAGAAATAAAGGCTTGGTGAAGTTAAGTGACTAAGTCAAGCTCACACAAGGTAGAAGCGAAGCTTTTCAAACAGGTTCTACCTGACTCCAACCAGACTTTTAACCATTCAACTGACTTTGCTTCCTTATCTATAGAATGAGAGTAAGAATTTGATAACTGATAATTGCCTATGACAAAGGACTCTTGAAAAGTTTGATTGAGATAGTACAGAAGAAGGACTAGTAAATAT